>JAJOOE010005300.1:0-47945 GCA_036250405.1 Solanum raphanifolium | reverse complement strand
AGAAACCTTTGGATCAGCGATTGAAGCCCATTGAGCTTATCATTGAACTCCTTGGTTTGAGATCTTGTTATGGGCCTCCTTGGAGTTTCTAAAGCGTCATCCTTGTCCTTCAATGGAGTAGAGCTTCCTTGGATGCTATCACGCGGTTCATCCGGTATTTCACATCTCCATGTTGAAGAAGTGCATGGGCGATCCTTCATTGATCATACCAACTTAAGATATTAAGATCAAGGACAACTTATCGTATGAGGAGATTCCTGTTTAGATTCTAGATCGCCAAGTTCGCAGGTTGAGAACAAAAGAGGTTGTCTCAGTCAAAGTTCTTTAGAGGAACCAATTTGTTGAGGAAGCTACCTGGGAAGCTGAGGAGGATATTAAGAAGAGATATCCACATCTCTTGGAATACAGAGAAGTTCCAAATTAAGGTACTAATCCTTTTCTTGGCTTTTTATTTATAAGTCGGCATATTGTAATTGCATTGTGCTTGTTGGGTGTTTGAGCTGCATGTTTGATGTTACTCCCTTAACCTACTAAGAGTAAGCTCATTCGAGGATGAATTTTTCCAAGGGGGAGATATTGTAACACCCCGTAACTAGAATGAACTAGAATTAAAAAGAGTCATTTTGGAAAACAATGAAAATCTGGAAAATGTGTTAAGTTAAGTTTGGGTTTTTGGTCAACTTCAAACAACCATAACTCCTAGCTCAGGATGAGTTAGGTATTCTTTAAGATATTGTAGGAAAGATCTTGGAATAATCTTAGCAACGCCGGCGAGTTTGCGTGATTTCGAGTTTGTATGAATAAGATATGCCCATTTGAAGTTGGGTTGTTCAAATAAGGAAAGTCTAATTCGGATTTTAGATGGGCAGTATGGTCTTTTCCATACCACATGAATTAATTTCGTTTTTGGTAATTAATTGGGGTCTAAAGTGTTAGGATTCAGTATATGCTTTTACAATATTGAGTTAGGGTTTTAGAGAAGAGAAAAAAAGAAGAGAAAAGAGGAGAATGAGCAAGAATCGTCAAATTCTTCAAGAATCGCTTGTGGATTTCGTCAAGGGGTGATCCCTACGAGGTATCTGAGATCACATAGCATTGGCTCAGTTCACCCATGCCCCAATCATGATTTATTTCAGCGTATTGTCGTTCTTGAGATTAGAGAAATTGAGTTCTTGATGAATATTATTTAAAGTATGTTTGAATCTTGATTGATGAGTGGTTGAGAAGTACTTGTGTTCAAATTCATGAAATTAGGTGTCATTTCAAATAGATTCTTGCATATTTTGGTTATGTAATCGAATCTAAATGATTAGGGAAAGAACCACTTTAGTTTAGAGGGTTTAGAGTTGAAAAATGAGCAAGAAAAATCGGGGGTTTTCTAGGCAGAGGCTTGGGGCGTCGTGCCTTTCAGAGCGCCCCACTTCAAATTCTGATGTTTGGGCTCTAGGGCACTGCGCCAGCCAGAGAGCCCTAACTTCAGCTCTTAAGTTTTGGGTCTGGTGCCCCACGCCACTCAGAGCGTCAGGGAAGCCAGTTCTTTCCCATTCTTTCCGTACTAGTTTCCTTGAAACGTACCTGTGTTTCCTACACTCTAAGGTACATTTAAACAACATGAAATCATCCATTACATGAGATCATGAGCCTTGAATCCAAAATTCAATTCAAGGAAAGTTAACATCAAAGTCAAGAGAAGTAAGAGTCAAGTCAAGAGAAGTAAGAGTCAAGTCAAGAGAAGTTCTTAGAGTTTTCCAAAAGTCTTTCCCAAATATTTTTACTATGTTTTAATACTTAAAGTTCAAGTTGAGTAAAGAGTTAAGAGTAAAGGTTGAAGTTAATTTCTTCAAAGAGTATATGGGGACTATGTATTCCCAAAGAGGTTAAAATATTTTCATATTTAAACAAGAAAAGGAAACCTTGATTTCAGAAGATCCTTTGAGCTAGTTTTCATAAAAGAGTAAATGCTTTCACAATTAAGCAAGAGAGGAAATTTTGATTTCCAAGATAGCCTTTGAGCTAAGTTTTTGAGCAATTATCTCAAAATACAGAAAGAAGTATCTGTTTAAACATATGAGCTAGTATCAATTTTGGGAGTAGTATTGAACACCGATATGGAGGAGAGTTCAGACAACTCACACCCCCATATACCATGTAGCCATCATGGGTAGAAAAGGGTCATAATTTTTAGATGATTTCTTAGTGCTTTTTAGCATAGATTAGTGGATCCACTTAGTAGTCAGGTTCTATACCCTCGGCAAGGTATAGGACGACCTTGTCAGCATGAGACAAAATATTGTATCATCACAATAGCTCTTAAGTGATGGTTTTAGGTTGGATAAACTCCCACAAAAGTATTTGTATTCTTACATACACATTTTATTTGGATTTTTATATACATTCTAGAGTTATATAGCATCTTTGCATACACACAGAGTATTATTGTATTACCAAATACATAGAGTTGGCATCCATGTTTTAAAAAGCTTTTCTTAATATTGGACTTGTTTTATACTACTTTATATTTAAATGAGTTTAGTTAAGTTGAGTTGAGTTGAGCCCGGTAAGTTCTTCAACTCCTTTCAAGCTTATGTCTTGTTTTAGAATTCCACTCGCATACTAGTACATTCAATGTATTGATGCCATTTGGCCTGCATCTTTTAATGATGTAGATATAGGTAACCAGGATTAACATCCCGCGCATAATTGATTCTAGTGGAGCTCCAGAGTTTTTTGGTGGCCTCCTTGCTTCCGGAGGATCCCTTTTTATTCCTTTTAGTATTAGTTACTTCATTAGGATGTCATGGGTCATGTACCAACATCAATCTCACTTGTTTAAAGGCTTCATATATAGAAAGTCAGTTAGTTCAATTGTTTTTACCTTGTTATTGGCTTATGTTCAGATTTGAGTTGCCACTTTGGCTAAGTTAAATGCTTATTTCTAAAACATTTTGAGTTTAGTTTGAGACAATTGAGTTATCTTGCATTTGAATTCTCTTATTAATGATTAAAGTCTTCCGCTGAGTAAGTCAGCCGAGACAAGGGTTCGCTTGGGGCCAACAATGGTTCTCAAGTGCCACTCCCGCCCAGGGTGTAGGCTCGGGAGTGACATTTTGTACCGAAGTTAATCCCATGATAGCAAGCACCTTATACTCCTCATCTATAAAACCTTGAGGGTGTTCCTCCATTTTAGAGCCATAGAACTCTAGAGGGTTCATCCTTAAAAACTGTCTCACCCTAGAAGCAGCCATCCCCTTTATTGAGTTTGTCGGAGCTACCACCTCTCTATTGGCTTGGACCGTCATGTCTCGGGCCAACATTATAAAGGCCGACCTAATATCCGCATTAGACATATCTAGAGGATCAATTGGATCTTAAGGAGGAGCTTGATGTGGAACTTGGAGAGGAACATCTTGCTCCTCATTGCCTTTCTCTTCTCTCCTAGCATTTGCCCTTGTATTAGCCATACCCTGAAAATCAACGGGCACAGATTAGAAGAAGGGCCTATTAAACCAAGCTCTATGGCACGAGTTAGAGAATGAAGAAGTGAGATATCCTAAGCATCCAATATCCTCCTATTCATAAATGTGGCGCGCTTCACATTTATGAGCAAGACTCTACTAGACGTGGTTTGAGAGATCCTTAAAACCATCCCAAAATCTTGTGCTCTGATACCACGTTTGTTACGACCCAGGAGTATCCCCTAGACGTAAGACTGTGTACAAGACTCTGAAAAGCCTCATACAAGCCGTTCGCATATCATGAACATAAGATAATAGAAAAGTACGAAAAAATTTAAAACTTTTAACCATACAATCGAAGTCTTTTATTAGGAATAAGCAGAAGCCTCTTTCTAAACTTTGTCTCAAACTATCTAATAAAACTTTGAATAAAACTCTTGGGGCATAGCCCATACAATAGTCTCAAAACATGAAATAAAAGACATAAACGAAATAGTGGGTTTGTACTCGAAGCTATGAGGACTCACCAAATCTTCAACTCCTTTGCTCCTTACAAACCTAGCTTCAAGAATGGACCCAATCTCTGAAACCCTACTTTTGATTAGAATGTAGGCAAAGTATGCGTTAGTACAAAATGTACTAAATATGTTAGCTAGCACAACATCATAAGAGCATAAGATAAAAAGGGTTAGTCAACATGAGACATAATCCAATACTTCATAAAATATTAATTAAAGGCATAAGAGACAATATCATAATCACAAGTAAAGTCTCCAATATAAGCATCATATATACATTATTTAACTCTTAGTCATTTATATCATAATAAGACCATTCTCAAGTAACCTCAAAGCACACTTGTGCAATGCATGAAGGGAATCCCATAATAAAATTCACACTAAGCATGACCTTGAAGTCACTATATTCATTCTTACTATTCATTTGGTCTCATTATTAGCTTTACTCTCATAACTAGGAGAATCTCTCACCTTTATTCAATTATAGCAATGAAGGCAACTATAGCACAATCCTATCTCAAGATACATCATACAAGATAACATTTTCTTTAATAACCCTAAGTCATACTTGTGCAATGCATGAATAGCATCCGATAATACTATCCATGATAAGTACCTCTTTTAGGTCCTCCTATTAATACTTCTTGGTTTGGAACCTAATTCCTCTCCTTAACTTTAGAAAACTATGAGGTACTCCCTTAAGGTTGAACCCTATGAGATACTTCTTTTAGTATGTCTAAGTTAATTATTAACCGGACCCTATGAGATACTACCTTAAGCATGTCTAAGTCCATTTATACTCTTGAACACTATGAGGTATTTCATTAAGTAAGTCTTAGTTCATTTATGCTTTTGAACACTATGAGATACTTCATTAAGCATGTCTTAGTTCATTGGATATGGAGATTGCTACTAGAAACCTTAACTCAACTATGTGAAGGCTTCCATCTCATGAGACCTAACTTTGGGAAAACCCACATTATACTTCATAAGAGTTCCCCTTTTAACTTGGATAGTCCTCACATCAACTAGGTGTGGTTATCCTTTCTACTTGGAGCCTGGACCCTGTCTTGTGTGACACTCCATCTGATTGTCCATATCCACTTGAGGCCAAGCATACACCTCAAGATTTACTATTACACCTTGCTTAATACTCATGTCTCATGGAAGGATGTCCTTGACAATCAATCCATGTTCAAGTGATTCTATCACTTTATACTTTCAAGCATTTATAAGGTAGGTTAGGTGAGTATAGGAATTTCACCACAATTCCACATATTAGTCTTCTATTCATCACCTTAAATTCACTCTCAAATCCTTACTGATTCAACATTCATAACTACTAACCTTACTTTACTTCTTGCAATCATCAATTATACCTAAATTTCAAACATTCTTCATTACTAGGTGATTTTAGGAACAATTGATCATAAAGGTTCAATTTCATCTTTACAAGTCATGATCCATCATATGAACTATACTTTAATTCAACTCACTTCTATGTGTTCCTAACCTTCAACAATTACTACAAATGACATTGATTTTAGAAGAGGAACAAGAATTCCTTAATTCAACCTCACATGGCATAAACCCAAAAAATATCAAATTCATCAATTAGACTAGGGTTAACCATAAAAATCACATGAATTCATCATAGTATAATAATTCAATTCTAATTCAATCATAATTAGGTATCATCCACTAAATTGGAATCAAACTCAAACAGTACCCACAATGTAGGAAGAAACCCTAGCTAGAATTGGGTTTTTTCTTCACAATATTGGGGAGATCTATGGGGATCTATGGGTGTAAGAATCCATAGATGAATAAGCTAACATACCTTGATTGAAAGTCCTAACCAAGCTTGAATCAATGGAGGAAACTCTTCCCTACTTCCTTGTCTTCTTCTTTTTCTTCTTCTTCTAGAGAGAAAATTATTCAAATTTGGGTTAGTTTTGAGGTATTTGGAAGAGTGATTTTATTCACTTACTTTAGGGGTCTATTAGGATTATATAGGGGGACTAATAACTAATTAACCGTCTCCACTTAACCACTAACTAATTACTAATTAACCCCTAAACCCCTAACTAAAAACTAAAAACCAAAATCTGCTAACACCTACGATTCCGCCACCCACGGACCGTGGGTGGGTCTACTGATGAATATGCACCTCCGTAGATGGAGGTATTAAGCTCAACCTGCAGGGGAAAATTCAGCCATTACCCACGACCCCAACCCACGGAGCGTGGGTCCATCTACTGGCCGTAAATTCCCTTCGTGGGAAGGCTGATTTTTGACAGCTTTTTGTCTGTTTTAAGGGTCCTCCTCAAGGACTCCTTGAGGGTCCTTGGGGGGGTCGTACCTTGATGTCCTAACCCTAAAACCCTCATTCTAAGTACGGGAGTTATTTTTATGATTTTAACCCTCATACTAATCTGTAAAACTCTAGCACAAGGCTCTAGAACTCTCTAGTTTAGTTCACTAGTTTCTGGGATATTACAATATCTCCCCTTGGGATCATTTGTCCTCGAATGATGATTCTAAACACTGCTTAAAGTCACAAATCTAGACTAGCAGCCCATCATGCATGCAACAAATCAAATGCACATGAACAAGCTAGGAAAACTTAAATTCCAAACTAAATATATTCAATGCACCACAAGGGAGTAGGAACTACTTCTAACAACCCAAAATGCATGAAAATCTATATTTAGTAATTTTCAAGGAGGAACTAACATCTCCTAACTAAAACATTCTCAATACACACTCATCGAGCCCAAATGCAATTTACTCTCAAAAAGAATTTATTTAAGGAGGAATCTTTCAACTCAAAACTAAGGCATGCTCATTAATTCATCTCATGAAGTATATATGCAATTCTACTCAAATGCACTACAACATGAGGAAAACAATGCATATAAGTCATTTCTAACAAGACCTAAGAATTTCCATGAACATGCATATTAGGAAATCATGGCAACCCATACACACACAAGAACCTTACTTTTTAGGCACACTATCTCCCCCTTGGTAGTAAGCCTATACAATCACTTCTAATAATCATGCATGCTAAAGAAAACTTCAAGGTCCAACATAACAAGTCACAAAAGACAAGAAATCCAGAAATTACTAAAGCATAAAACACATACCGGAAGCAACATGAGGACATCACTCTTGATCTTCTCTATATTGGAGAGCATAAAACCTATTTTTATTTTGAGCAATAACATCGGGACCACTAGAGGCAACTTTATTATCCTTCCTTCCCTTAGCCTTAAAAGCCGAGTAATCTCTCATTTTGTACCCATCCTTTGAACACCCATAACAACCATCCATGCCTGCTAGGCACTTAGCATGGTGATTCCTCCCACACTTGGTGCAAATAGGTTTAGGAAATGGAGACCCACTACCTTTCTCTTGGTTAAACCTAGTGGTGTTGGAAGAGTCTTGGCCAAAATACTTTTGCTTAGACTTTGACCTACCTTGCTCATCAGACTTAGCATTGGTGAAATTACCATCACCGATCCTTACCATTTTCGTCTCCCTATGCATTTCCTTGAGCTTTTGCTCCTGAATTCGTTGAGCATGCATCATAAGACGGGAAATATTCATACTTGGGATAATCATTCCCGAACAACATTCATTGACCACTAATTCGGACACTCCCATCACAAACTTATTTATCTTGGCCCTTGAATCCCCCACTATGGTTGGAGCATATTTGGATAGTTGGATCATCTTAAGGGAATACTCTTCCACATTCATACCCAATTGTCTAAGATTTATGAATTCTTGCATCTTTAGCTCCCTCAACTCTAGGGGAAAGAACGTATCAAGGAATGCCTCTTTGAACCCTTCCTAGTCTTTTGGGCCCTCTTCAACTGGCCTACTGTCTTTCCATTGTTCACACTAAATTTGTGCTACATCCCTCAATTGGTAAGCGGCTAGCTTCGCTTTTTCTATAACACCCCGTAACTAGAAAGAACTAGAATTAGAAAGAGTCATTTTGGAAAAGAATGAAAATCTGGAAAATGTGTTAAGTTAAATTTGGGTTTTTGGTCAACTTCAAATGACCGTAACTCCTAGCTCAGGATGAGTTAGGTGTGCTTCCAGATATCGTAGGAAAGATCTTGGAATAATATTTCCAACTTTGCCAAGTTTGTGCGATTCCCAGTTCGTATGAGTGAGATATCCCCATTTGAAGTTGGGTTGTTCAATTAATGAAAGTGTAATCCGGATTTTAGAAGGGTATTATGGTCTTTTCCATACCCCATGACTTAATTTCATTTTTTGGTAATTAATTGGGGTCTAAACTGATAGGATTCAATTTACGCTTCTACAATATTGAGTTAGGGTTTTAGAGAAGAGAAAAGAACAAGAGAAAAGAGGAGAAGAAGCAAGAATCGTCAAATTCATCAAGAATCGCTTGTGGATTTCGTCAAGGGGTGATCCCTACGAGGTATGTGACATCACATAGCATTGGGTTAGTTCACCCACACGCCAATCATGATTTATTTCACCATATTGTCGTTCTTCAGATTAGAGAAATTGAATTCTTGATGAATATTGTAGAAAGTTTAGTTCGAATCTTGATTGATGAGTTGTTGAGAAATTCTTGGGTTCATATTCATGAAATTAGGTGTCGTTTCAAATAGATTCTTGTGTATTTTGGTTATGTAGTCGAATCTAAGTGATTGGGGAAAGAACCAATTGAGTTTAGAGTTGAAAAATGAGCAAGAAAAATTGGGGATTTTCAGGGCAGAGGCTTGGGGCGTCGCGCTTCTCAGAGCGCCCCACTTCAGAGTCTGAAGTTTGGGCTCTGGGGTGCCGCGCCTGCCAGATTTCCCCAACTTCAGCTTTGAAGTTTTGGGTCTGGTTCCCCACGCCACTCCGAGCGCCAGGGACGCTAGATCTTCTACTTCTTTCCCATTCTTTCCGTACTAGTTTCCTTGAAACATACCTATGTTTCCTAGTTGATTCCTACGCTCTAAGGTACGTTTAAACAACATGAAATTATCCATAACATGAGATCATGAGCCTTGAATCCAAAATTTAATTCAAGGAAAGTTAGGATCAAAGTCAAGAGAAGTAAGAGTCACGTCAAGAGAAGTTCTTAGAGTTTTCCAAACGTTTTAACTTTGTTTTAAGACTCAAAGTCCAAGTTGAGTAAATAGTAAAGAGTAAAGGTTGATGTTCATTTCTTCAAAGATTATATGGGGACTATGTATTCCCGAAGAGGTCAAAATGTTTTCACATTTAAACAAGAAAAGGAAACATTGATTTCCAAAGAGCCTTTGAGCTAGATTTCAGAAAAGAGTAAACACTTTCACAAATTCAGCAAAAGAGAAAAATTTGAAGTCCAAGATTTTTACGGTTTTAATCCTCATACTAAACTCTGAAACTCTAGCACAAGGCTCTAGAACTTTCTAGTTTAGTTTACTAGTTTCTTGGATATTACAATAAATATGGGTAGGTATTTATATATGTCACGAATGTATTATCAAGTTAACAAGATCTTCTAACCTCAAAATATATTATTTTAAAAAATTTCAAGTTCTTTTTTGAAAAAAAACTCACAACAAATGTGAAAATATGTGAATATATGTGAATCATTTAATATTTATCATTAACAAATTTTTTTTTATAATCACTAATTTGGAATAAACATTTTTATTTTATCCCTACACTAAATTAAAATCTAATAACTATAAAATAATAATAGTATAATTAATTAAAAGTCCTATTTATTTATGTAAGTATAAAATTTATTAGAAATTCATATATTGAAAATTAATTCTTTAGTTATAACATTATAAATTCTCTTAGTTATTAGTAATTATTGCAAATGTTATTCACACTCTTTTTACATTCTTTAGTTATAATATTATGAATTCTCATAGATATTACATTAATTATTTCTATCTTTCATATTTCCTTATATTGAGTTTTGACCAATAATTTTTCCTATTATTATACCGCCCCTATACATGTGATAACACAGTGTTGTTATTTCACCTAAGACGAATTATGCTTGGTTGGATAAATTGAAAACTATTTACAAGTATATGAACTATATCTTTGTTGGATGTAAGATAAACAAGTGATCATATATATATATATATGATTTAACAGATAAAATATATTCTTTAATTTTAATTTTTTAGTTTTTCGGTAAAAAAAAAGGAAACCTTTCTCATTTAACT
Organism: Solanum raphanifolium; assembly: GCA_036250405.1. Lineage (NCBI taxonomy): Eukaryota > Viridiplantae > Streptophyta > Magnoliopsida > Solanales > Solanaceae > Solanum > Solanum raphanifolium. Next base: position 37,769 of record JAJOOE010005300.1, on the reverse strand, counting down.
ATGGAAAGTCCGATAACTATCTTTGATTTATCTACACAGTCAATCGAGAAGTCAAATATGAGAGCCAACAAAAAGAACGTCATCTGTTATGTTATAACTTATAAATAAAAATTATTATACAAAAATAGTTATAAAAATAAAATGCAGTTGTTCTCTACATGTTGATATGACATCTAAACAGATCAAGTGGAATACATGTGCAAAGCACATCTGGTTAGATGACAAGAAAAATACACAACAAATATTGTGTATAAGGTAATATTAGTGAGAAACGACTAATTAAATGATTGAACCTCATTAAATTGAAATAAATATATACATTATTGCATTTAATTAATAAAATTATTCATTGACCATCTTCATAGGTTCGTGTGAATAAGAGATAAATATGATGATTCACATTGAATATTCACAAAAGAATCTGCAATACTATTTTGTGCAAAGCTTATTATTCAAATCTTCACTTAAATTTTCTCAATTGATAATCATGTGCCACTTGTCGAAAAACTAGTATATATATATAGAGTAATTAAAATAAATTTTCTAACTATATCTATATATAATAGGAGAGGTAAAAAGTGTCATGTGTCAGTGCCTCAATTATTCTTAAATTTCAGTTTTAACAATTATTAATTAAATATTATAAATTTGATTTTTTTTTTTAAAAACACACGTGTCAGTATATCTAGGAAGACTAGAACATGTTTAATAAGCCTTAGTCGACCTCCGGAGGACAACAATTTTCTTTTCCAATCTGAGATTCTCTTTTTCATTTTCTCCAGTAGAGGAAGGTTCTCTCTTTATTCTCTTGAGGGACATACTTTATAGGAATTTTTGATTCCTCTTCAATGATCTGGAATTTCTGCGAGGAGCTCTGTTCGAGAGGAAGCACTGGCTCTTATCGAGAAAAAAAAGTACTATCGGTGACTTTGAAAACTTGACACCTCTTATAGTTTCCCACACATGCTGTAACCGTTCACAAGTTTTATCATAATTTGAATATTTAATATATTTAATTATTTCAGAAGGGCAAGAGCATTTCCATGCCTGAATTCATCAAGAAGAAATATGAATAGGTACTCTAAGGATATGTATTTAATCACTCATGAATTGAATTCAAATGCTTTTCATGGTTGCTTTAGTGCTAAGGTATTTAAATGTCAATTGTCTTTTTGTGTAAGAGGAAATTGACGGATCATGCAAAGAGACATTTGCAACCTATCATCTTATGTCGGTATATCTGAAATGATGCTATCATTTATGTTTCATCATTCCATATGTTATCTTCTAATGAATTTAGAAATCACAAGGTAAGAATTTAGATCAATTGACTTATTTTCTATAAATTTTGTTGTGGAACTTTTCTTTTATTCTGATTTTGATTTGAAAATTTTCATTTATCTTTTATGATTCAACATTTGATATTTTATCGTCTACACAGTGCTTAAGAAAATTGTCATATGGATTGACTAATAAAAAGCTCACGTTGTGGCAACATCATAATGTTGAAATAGAGGACAAAATTCTATATACAAGATGGAAAGTAACATCACATAAACTTTTACTGTGAATTCTAATTTCAGTGTTTTAATTTAATTAATCAATGTCGTAGTGCAATTCTAAAGAATGAGTTTTCAGGTTTGCCACTTTTTTCTTTTTTATAAGTAATCATTTATATGATATATTGTGTGATTTTTATCTTTTAATTGTTAAGTAGATGTGCCAGAATTCTTAGTAATAATTTTATATTATAAAGAATATTAGAATTGGATTCATTTATTTGATGAATTTATAATTCTCTTATTACATTTGTCATCTTTGTTGTCATATGTATTTCAAGTGTATAGTCATTTGTTTAAGAAATATGATTAATGAGAGAGGTGACAAGCTAGACGGAATAGGTCACCCTTGAATTTGATGTGTTGAAGACTCGCTAGAGCTGAGGGCGAGCGAAGTCGCTGGTACACTCGTTGCACCCCACAAAAGCAAAACGAAGAAAATACAAGTAGGGGTCAGTACATGGAAACATGTACTGAGTAGATATCACCGCCCGACTCAAAATAGAAAATAATATGACTAACGTAACAATATAAAATTAACTATAGCACTTAGCAGGTGGAAAACAACAAACAAGATGAACAAGTGAAAACAACACTGTAGCAAGTACGTAATCAGTCAACAATATCAAGAACTCACATGACGACTAAAGCCTCCAGACCACACTCTTTTGGGAGATTGGTTCTTTGATATTGGGTACATAATGTTATTTTAATATAGTTTCCTTAATGTAACCATGCCAGAACGTGACACTCGATCAATTAATATCGTGCTCGAATGTGACAGCCAATCCAATAAAATCATGTTACCTCGTGGCACCCGATCCAACAATACAAATAATTCATTATTCTTTATCATCTCTTTCTACTTCCCTAACAATATTTTATCAAGCCTTCTTAATTCAAGACATCACTTTGATAGAGCAAGTTTAAGATGATGGATTTTGCGGTCTTGGGATTACAGTGCAATCACCCAACACATAAATCATCCAAACCACAAAAATTAAGGTCATAGAAAATTTCGCAGAATTACTCAATGACTATCAATCACTATGAAGAGCCTCTCTATCACATAGAATAAACCATAACCTACTACTGCGGAAGAACAAAAGTTAAGGAAACTAATTCCTCAATGTCTCAAAACATTTCCAATCTATCAAGTATATAATATGTATAAGCAAACGAATCCATAGATACCCATATTACTATATATCTAGCATTGACTAAAAGACTCACTCAATCTATAATCAATCCTAAATCTTTATACCAACTAATATATCAAGTCTCATATTTCATAAATTTCAAACCTAAGATTCAGTCTCAATTCCTCGAATTACCAAAACTTTAATGAAATTCATATAATACAAGACACCTAATATTTAATTACTATCTCAATATATCACAACTTAATTTATAATAGAATAACAAAATAGTAATGTTCAAAATCAAAGCCACTAGTTATGAAACCAGTGACAACAAACATACATCAAAGTAAAATTGGTTCCTATCAAACTTTTTATGATTGGATCAGTAAGTAGTTCTCCAAGGTTGTATATGTTGTCTCTCCGCAATGTTGACAGGGACACATCAAAAGCCAAATCTAGAGCCACCCAACCTTAATTAAAATTAATATGTATATGAGCGAAGGTTGGGCATTTGGATGAGGGCTTTTACTTGTAGCAACTTGCGACTGCTCTTCGTCCTCGTATATTGTAATGACCCTGGGTCATTTCTGTGTTATGTATGTTTTTTCTGCTTTCCCTTTCCATAGATTCCTTATAACTTGTGTATGGTGCTAGGTTGGGTGGCACACTCCCCAAGATGTTCGATTGAGTTTCATGTAGGTTTTGATTTTTCAAAATTTAAGGTTTGAAAGAGTTGACTTTTGTTAACATTCGGAGATTCTAACGGCCTAGGATTGATGTTTCATGGATTTTGTTGAGTCTAGAATATCTTGTCTAAGTGGTTTGTGTAACAACTCGAAAAACTAGTAAGACCAAGCAAGATTCTAACGGAAAATAGTAGGTGAGACTAGAGCCTTATGTGTGAGATTTTGAGTTTGATGTTTGGTTTTAGGTTGTAAAACGACTTCCCAAGTTTAGGTTGAGGAGTCTAGGGGTTAAATGTAAAGTTACGACTTCCCAAGTTTAGGTTGAGGAGTCTAGGGGTTAAATGTAAAGTTACGACCCCCCAAAGACCAACCAAGCGTCCTTGAGGGGGACCGTAAAGTCTAACCCCCAAGGCTGCCTAGAAACCAAAAAATTGTCAAATTCATGGTAACTCACGGATGGGACCTACGCCCCACAGGTCCATCCAGTTCTCGTGGATGGCCTCGGTAGGTCAAGTTCCCAAGAGGGATGCTGCATAACCAAATCACGAGATGCCAGGAAAGACCATGGACCCACCCACGGTCCGTGGGTGGGGGTTTGTGGTCTGCACCTGTAGACTACCTTAGGTTCGGCCAATAGGTGGGTATTTTAGTTAATTGTTTTGTAACAACCCTCAAAATGAAGTAGGATAAAGTAGAGCCTCACATGGGTTTTATGCATTAATAACTTGTTAAAAATAATGAAAAATAGCCTTTTTAGTCAGTTTTAAAGAGTTTGGAAGTCAAACGTCAAGGGACGACCAAGACGTTCGGAAACTAGTCTTTTGCGTGTTTGTGTGTTCTAGTATGTTGTTCATGTTTTTATGTGTTGTTTGGAGTCTAAAATCAGTGGAGGTGACCCTAGTGTCTTAATAAATGTTTTTAGGGTCAAAATGTCCGGGTATGACTCCCCGGGACCACCCTAAGGGTCCCCGAGGAGGACCCAAACCTTGGTCAAGCAAGCTGCCAGGGCAGCTTGCAAATTGCACTTGGAGGGAAAAGCTCCTTGTCGCGGACTAGCTCCCCTAAGGAGCAAAAAGGTAGTTCACGACGCGGACATGTCGCAGACTCTTCTATCTCGAAATTTAATTTATGAAACTTGTGGGAACACCTCCGCGTCGTGGACTCTTTCCCGATGAAATTTGTGAAACTAAAACTCAAGTTTGACTTGTTTAAAAGGCCCAACTAAGTGAGGGGTACTTTGGGGAATTATTATAAATGGTGATTCTACCTATTTTAGGTTATTTTAAGTTGGTTAAAACCTCAAAACCTAGAATTAGACCCCATTCTTCAAATTGACCCTTCCCTCTCAAAAACCCCATTGAGGACCTTGATGAAGCTCAAGCTAGAAGATGGGTTTTCAAATGATATCTTCTTCAATTTCACGGGCCTTCAATAATTAAGGTATGGTAACTCTTGATTCTTGAATAACCTCTCATTCAATGAGTTCTATCAAAGATTTTCAAAAGTGATTCAAAGACCAAAATTCCCAATTTTCAATCTAAACATGGATCCCTTGTAAAACAATTTTATAAATCATTCTATTGATGAATTGATGTGTAATTAAGGTTTTAAAGATAATTTTCAAAGGAATTCTCGAAGAACCCATGATCCCCATATTCTCAAAAATTGGCATATGATGTGGGTCTTTGTGAATATGATTTCTATTGGTGAAATTATGTTCAGATTATATTGTATTGATGTTTCCTATGATTATCTATACTTATTCATGTTTAATTGTTGGTATATTTATGAGTTGAGAATTTGGCCTTATGAGCAAAGTTATGGGTTGATCCCTTTGTTTATAGAATTGTACTTAGATTATGTTTATGTTATTGAATTACATTGTTGATTCCTATTGCTATCTATGTCAACTGATTATGAATTGTTGAGGATTGATCCATGGTGATCATGGCTTGGAGAATTGGTAAGTTGACCTAACTTCTAGTCTACAGTATGAGAATTGATGTTGTGTGGTTTGGTCCACTTATGGTGGCGGTGTTTACTTCATGTCTGTCTATGCATGTTGAGATCATGGCCTTGAAGGTAAGAGATGTGAAGTGAATTGATGATAATGATGCATATGTTTATGTAGTTGTGCTATGAAGGTTATGTATGAAATCCTCAATGCTAGCATGATGTTTCAAATGTGTTGATGATGAGGAGGGTAATGTGAATGATAATGTTAGGGATAAGGTGTGGTCTACATGATTGATTATGTTAAGTACTATTATGGAAGGACCCCTACCTATATGACCCCTATATGAATATGTGATCATATACATGTTAGGAGTACCTATTCAATGTTGAATATGTCCTTGTCTCCTATGATGAAGTGTGGGTGTGAGGTCTAGAGTCCCTAAAGGCTTTATATGTGAATTGCTCATGATTTGGGGACATTGTAAATGTGTTGTGATCCCTTGAAGGGAGCTGTACTCAATATCAATGTTGTTGCTATTATGTCACTATGAGGACCAATATGCACACACACTCTACATGTATAGCTATGAATATGATGAGTTATGGTGTCTATTGAAAGGTTAACTCTTATATGCACCCTTACATCTTATTGTGCATGCCAAGCGTATGATTAGAAAGGTATGAATATGTGCTGTATAAAGGTTTTTATGTGAAAGGCTTTCTCACATATGTATACACACACATGAATGAATGAATCAGGTTTATGTTAATCAATTGTACTCTAAACTAGACTATGTTATGAATATGGTATGACTATGTGAAAGGTCATTCTCACATAATGTAGGTTCTATGATGAAAGGTCATTCTCATTTTAGAAACCTTTGAGCTATATGATATGAGGGATTAAGTCCCTAAAGCCTATTTTATCAACTAATGTTAAATAAGGGCTTAAAGATGTTTAAAAAGGGAGTTTGAGCTTAGCACAAAGTGAACATGAAAAATGAGAGTGGGGGCTTCACGTTTAGCAAGTCCGGCTTCCCAGAAGAGAACCTTGACATTTAGCAAGTCCGGCTTCCCAGAAGAGAACCTTGACATTTAGCAAGTTTGGGTTCCCAACATAGATGTTGTCTCATGAGATGGAAACCTCCATGCCTAGTATGTCAAGGTTTCTAGTAGCAATCTGCTTGTTCCATAACTACGTGCCCCCGTGTGTCTTAGCTTGGTGGATCCACTAGATAGCTATTATGTATGTAGGTCCTACCTTGGCAAGTAGTACCCTTTCTTTTCGATGTGGAGTAGAACACCGGATTCCATGTAGCTCACATGGTCTATGTCGGTTATGGCAATGTCTCCCGAAAGTTAAGAAATGAACTAAGATAAGAATGTGAACTCTAGTCATGATTTCTTGAAGAGTTAATTAGTGTAGGTAGGACTATGGACAGTATTTATGCATTGCACAAGTGGACTCAAAGGGAGGTTATGATTAGGCTCTTTATGTAATGAAGACTATGGTCTATGTATGTTAATATGAAAGCATGTTAAGGTTGACTTTACTTATGTCAAGACATGAAGTATGATTATTCATGTGAATTACACTTATGACTTCTTAAGGAGTTTGCTTAGCATATGTGGGGGTATGGGACTCCATGTGTAGATTGCACAAGTGAGCTTGTGAAGGAGTTGTGATGGTGGTTTACCTATGATATGAACTAAATTGGTTATGAATAATGATGTAGTAAAGGAATGAGTTCTTATATGATGTTATGAAGTATGTTGGTCTTATGTCTAATGTTAAATGAAGATGTTATGACTTGTTGAATATGATGTGCCTAGTCTGTGGTGGCTTCTTAGGAACACTTGGTGTGTGTAGTATTTTGGGATGCTACTTGAACATTGCACTAGTGTGACTTGGGGGTTGTCTTATGTGATGGTTCCTATGTGAAGACTATGTCTTATGGTATGTTTATGACTCTATGAATATATGTGGTTGGATTGATGAAGGCTATATGTAAGTTCACCCTTGGTAACTTTAAGGTGATACAATGCACCAAGTATTCCCTAAGGGTTGCTTGAGATAAGGAGTTAAGATAAAGAGGAAGGTAATGTATTGTATGCATTGAATGTGCCTAAAATGTTATGAGTGGCTCTATGTTCTATTATGAATGGTTTCCATGTGTATGATAATGTGCATGGTTTATCTTGTTCCTATTGTATTAAATGTTCTTGAAGTTTCTCTAAAAAGGCACGATGCATGGTTTCCAACTAAATGTCCCTTTTAAAAGCATGTTTTTGCATGGTTATCATACTTAGTGCATTCTTGTACTAACACCAATCTTCTTCATCTTTTTACACCAAGTGTAGGTGGTGGTGGCTAAAGGGCCTTTCCTAGAAGTGATGAGCTTGGTTTACTATTTCCAAGTTCGGGTGTGTCCTTAAAGATTCAAGGACCTTTATGTAAAAGAGTTTCTTTAAGTTCAATGTACTAGATAGTTCTTTTTTTTTGTATTGTAAGGGTTGTGTCCCTCTTGTGTTGTAGTCGTGTTTTAAGATGGCTACCTTGGGACGTAGTACTTTGGTTTTGTATTAAAGGTTTAAATGAGGTGACTTTTAAGTCTTGTGTTATATTATGAAAAGGTTTTAAATTTTCCGCTATTTTTCTATGATATATGCTATGACGAATGCTAAGGGATTGTATAAGATCTCCGAGAGGTCAAATACGCCGGTAACGACTAGGGGGTGCTCTCGGGTGGTTACAAACTTCGTATCAGAGCATAAGGTTATGAAAATGGTCTTAGGATTCAACGTCTCATGAGCCACATCCAGTAGTGTCTTGTTCATCGGTGTGAGTCGCGGCACATCTATGAGGGAGAGGCTATAGGACTATAGAAGTTTCACTTTCTTCATTACTCTTGTATCGTGCCGTAGAGCTTTACTCCATATGATCTCTCTCTCTTATTTTCCCTTATCCGGTGGTCTTCTAGATGTGATTACTTGGAAGGGGTGATGTTGCAAGGATCGAGGGAAGAAAAGGCGAGTTTTAATGCTTATTATGATGTGGTGACTATATGAGTATATATGAAGGTAGATTTGGAAATCGTATTGTGATGCCAATCATGGCTATGTGTGACCTATGAGGTTAGGAGCATTACTTTGAAAGTGTTATATGGTGGTGTAGTTCTCGTATGTTAATAGTCGTTATGGTAAGAATGAAATCCTTTTTAGGATGATGAGTTGCTTTATGGTGATGGCTAATGATAATAGAAAGTCATGGTGTAGATTCGAGGAGTTTTGAAGGAATGTGGTAACTAGTGTGAGTTGAAAGTTGCTTTTTTCTTATGAGTGATGCTTTATGGTTGTCCTTGTGTGAATCGGAGTCCTTGTGTAGGCTTGCCCTAAGAGCGGAAAAAAGGGCTTTGTTCCATGAGTTGAAATAGTGTTTTGCTCTAAGGTTAACTTGGAGAGTTGCATGTACCCCTTAGTTCATGGGAAGGACAAGAGAATAGATGTTGGCCAACTCTAAAGAGGATAGTTGTCTTGTAAGGTTGATCTTAAGTATGGTCATTCAAGAGGGTGTTTAGATAATACCTAGGCATGGTTGAGCGGAAAGTTACACCAAAGGTGATGATAAGGGTATGATGTGATAAAGGGTTGTTTAAGCTCACCCCAAGTGGGGGATAATGTGCCTAGATGGTAAGGTTTTGAGTGCCCTTAATATTTCTACATTGAACTTCCTTGAAGTTCTCCATGTTGAGAACCACTTTGGGTGATAGATATGAAGTGGAGTGGTATAGATACTCATTTTTTTTGTATTCTTAAAATCCTCACCTAAGGGAGTATAGTGAAGATTTAGTGGAGAATGGTTCCTACCTTAGAGATGAAGGAGGTAAGGATTAAAGGAGTTTGCATAACTTTATCCCAAGAGGGGGATGTTGTGCTTAATTGGTAAGTGATAGTTCTCTTGGTTACTTTAATGTGCTCTTAGATGGGTTTACCCTAATTGGGGGATGATGAGTGAGTAGTAAGGTTGTTGATATCCTTATCTTTTCCTTCTATTCTTATTCAAGCTTGAGATCAAAGAGTTCCTAGTAGCTTGTTCATGTTTTGGAGTCTTGCATATGATTATGAGTTGCATGATCTCCGTATGTTATGTATGTCCTAGAAGACACTATGTTATGCATGTTTCGAAGGATTCTTGTTACATAATAAAATGGAATTTTAGTAATAAAATTCATGTTTCTCATGTCAATATGCATCTTTATATGGTGAATGCACTCTTGACTTCATGAGGAAGAGAGTATGAGCATGCTTAGGTTAGAAGTTGAGAATTTCTCCTTAAATGAATTGACCTTTGTGTAATGCTTGCTTATGAGTTTTATGATGCCATGTGTGTATGTTGTGACTAGGAAAAGGTAGTCCCTCCTTGAACATAACTAAACATGGTAACACCATGTATGTTCTTGATAGTATGATGATTAAATGATAAGACTAGTAGATGATCTATAATCCTCATGTTAGGGTACAACTAGTATGAATTGCTTAATTGCCTCATGAGTGGAAATGTTGATCATGTCTATGTGTGCAATTGAAAGCCATTGCATGTGGGACCCTATGATGATATAAAAGGGATATATATATATATATATATCATGTCATGATTAGGAGAAGGTAGTTCCTCCTATGAACATGAGAAAGGCCTATGTGGTTTATGTAATATGAGTCGGTGAATAAAGTTTCTACTTGCTTGTGTTGCATGAGTTGATTTGAAGTGCATGCTTAAATTACTTCTTATGATAAAGTTGCATAATGTGCTTTAATGAGGTTGTTTCATGTTGTGTTTCTTTGGTGTTTGAAATGAGAATGATGATTTGTAGAAGGAAGTTCCTCCAATGAAATGGGAAATAATAAAGTTGATGCATAAGGAGTTGGTAGATGTGTTGCTACTTTCTTGAATTGCACAAAGTTGTTTTGAGTCTTTTAAGTGGATTTGATGTTCCTCCTTTATGTGTGCTCTTATGTTGATGTTGTATGTTGTGTATTGTGAGCGGCTAGTTGGGTCATTGAGTCCTCAGAAGTGTTTTAAGTGTTATTCGAGGACGAATGTTCCTAAGTGGGGGTTATTGTAACAACCCTCAAAATGAAGTAGGGTAAAGTAGAGACTCACATGGCTTTTATGCATTAATAACTTGTTAAAAATAATGAAGAATAGCCTTTTTAGTCAGTTTTAAAGAGTTTGGAAGTCAAACATCAAGGGACGACCAAGACGTTCGGAAACTAGTCTTTTGCTTGTTGGTGTGTTATAGTATGTTGTTCATGTTTTTATGTGTTTTTTGAAGTCTAAAATCAGTGGAAGTGACCCTAGTGTCTTAACAAATGTTTTTAGGGTCAAAACGTCCGGGTACGACTCCTCGGGACCACCCTAAGGGTCCCCGAGGAGGACCCAAACCTTGGTCAAGCAAGCTGCCAGGGCAGCTTGCAAATTGCACTTGGAGGGAAAAGCTCCTTGTCGCGGACTAGCTCCCCCAAGGAGCAAAAAGTTAGTTCGCGACGCGGACATGTCGCAGACTCTTCTATCACTAAATTTAATTTATGAAACTTGTGGGAACACCTCCGCATTGTAGACTCGTTTCCCGATGAAATCTGTGAAGCTAAAACTCAAGTTTGACTTGTTTAAAAGGCCCAACTAAGTGAGGGGTACTTTGGGGAATTATTATAAATGGTTATTCTACCTATTTTAGGGTATTTTAAGTTGGTTAAAACCCCAAAACCTATAATGAGACCCCATTCTTCAAATTGACCCTTCCCTCTCAAAATAGATTCTCTCAAAAACCCCATTGAAGACCTTGATGAAGCTCAAGCTAGAAGATGGGTTTTCAACTGATTTCTTCTTCAATTTCACGGGTCTTCAATAATTAAGGTATGGTAACTCTTGATTCTTGAATAACCTCCCATTCAAGGAGTTTTATCAAAGATTTTCAAAAGTGATTCAAAGACCAAAATTCCCAATTTTCAATCTAAACATGGATCCCTTGTCAAACGATTTTCTAAATCATTCTATTGATGAATTGATGTGTAATTAAGGTTTTTAAGATAATTTTCAAAGGAATTCTTGAAGAACCCATGATCCCTAAATTCTCAAAAATTGGCCTATGATGTGGGTCTTTGTGAATATGATCTCTATTGGTGAAATTATGTTTAGATTAGATTGTATTGATATTTCCTATGATTATCTATACTTATTCATGTTTAATTGTTGGTATATTGATGAGTTGAGAATTATGGCCTTATGGGCAAAGTTATGGGATGACCCATTTGTTTATAGAATTGTACTTAGTTTATGTTTATGTTATTGAATTACATTGTTGATTCCTATTGCTATCTATGTCAACTGATTATGAATTGTTGAGGATTGATCCATGGTGATCATGGCTTGGAGAATTGGTAAGTTGACCTAACTTCTATTCTATAGTATGAGAATTGATGTTGTGTGGTTTGGTCCTCTTATGGTGGCGGTGTTCACTTTATGTCTATTTATGCATGTTGAGATTATGGCATTGAAGGCAATAAATGTGAAGTTAATTGATTATTATGATGCATATGTTTATGAAGTTGTGCTATGAAGGTTATGTATGAAATCCTCAATGCTTGCATGATGTTTAAAGTGTGTTGATGATGAGGAGTATGATGTGAATGATAATGTTAGGGATAAGGTGTGGTCTACATGATTGATTATGTTAAGTACTATTGTGGAAGGAACCCTACCTATATGACCCTTATATGAATGCGTGATCATATACATGTTAGGAGTACCTATTCAATGTTGAATGTGTCCTTGTCTCCTCTGATGAAGTGTGAGTGTGTGGTCTAGAATCCCTAAAGGTTTTATATGTGAATTGCTCATAATTTGGGGACATTGTGAATTTGTTGTGATTCCTTGAAGGGAGGTGCACTCAATAACCATGTTTTTGCTATTATGTCACTATGACGACCAATATGCACACACACACTCTACATGTATAGCTATGAATATGATTTGTTACGGTGTCTATTTAAAGGTTAACTCTTATATGCACCCTTACATCTTATTATGCATGCAAAGTGTATGATTAGCAAGTTATGAATATGTGTTGTATAAAGGTGTTTATGTGAAAGGCTTTCTCACATATGTACACTCACATATGAATGAATGAATAAGGTTTTTGATAATCTAGTGAAAGCGAGTCTATTGAAAGGTTTCCTCAATTGTACTCTAAACTAGACTATGTTATGAATATGGTATGCCTATGTGAAAGGTCATTCTCACATAATGTATGTTCTATGATGAAAGGTCATTCTCATCTTAGAAACCTTTGAGCTATATGATATAAGGGATTAAGTCCCTAAAGCCTATTTTATGAACTAATGTTAAATAAAGGCTTAAAGATGTTTAAAAAGGGATTTGGAGCTTAGCACCAAGTCAACATGAAAAATGAGAGTGGGGGCTTCACGTTTAGCAAGTCTGACTTTCCAACAAGAGAACCTTCACGTTTAGCAAGTCCAGCTTCCTACAAAGGAACCTTCACGTTTAGTAAGTCCGGGTTCCCAACATAGATGTTGTCTCATGAGATGGAAACCTCTATGCTTAGTAAGTCAAGGTTTCTAGTAGCAATCTACTTGTTCCATAACTACGTGCCCCTGTAGGTCTTAGCTTAGTGGATCCACTAGATAGCTATTACGTATGTAGGTCCTACCTTGACAAGTAGTACCCTCTCTTTTCAGTGTGGGAGTAGAACACTGGATTCCGTGTAGCTCACATGGTCTATGTCGGTTATGGCAATGTCTCCCAAAAGTTAAGAAATGAACTAAGATAAGAAAATGAACTCTAGTCATGATTTCTTGAAGAGTTACTTTGTGTAGGTAGGACTATGGACCCTACTTATGCATTGCACAAGTGGACTCTAAGGGATGTTATGATTAGGCTCTTTATGTAATGAAGACTATGGTCTATGTATGTTAATATGAAAGCATGTTAAGGTTGACTTTACTTATGTCAAGACATGAAGTATGATTATGCATGTGACCTACACTTGTGACTGCTTAATGGGTTTGCTTAATATATGTGGGGGTATGGGACTCCATGTGTACATTACACAAGTGAGCTTGTGAATGGGTTGTGATGGTGGTTTACCTATGATATGAGGTAAATGGGTTATGACTAATGATGTAGTAAAGGAATGAGTCCTTATATGATGTTATGAAGTATGTTGATCTTATGTCTAATGTTAAATGAAGATGTTATGACTTGTTGAATATGATGTACCTAGTCTATGGTGGCTTCTTAGGAACACTTGGTGTGAGTAGTATTATGGGATGCTACTTGCAAGTTGCACTAGTGTGACTTGGGGGTTGGCTTAGGTGATGGTTCCTATGTCAAGACAATTTCTTATGGTGTGCTTATGACTCTATGAATATATGTGGTTGGATTGATGAAGGCGATAAGTAAGTTCACCCTTGGTAACCTTAAGGTGATACATTGCACCAAGTATTCCCTAAGGGTTGCTTGAGGAAAGGAGTTCAGATAAAGAGGAAGGTAATGTATTATATGCATTGAATGTGCCTAAAATGTTATAAGTGGCTCTATGTGCTCTTATGAATGGTTTCCATGTGTATGATAATGTACGTGGTTTATCTTGTTCCTATTGTACTAAATGTTCTTGAAGTTTCTCTAAAACGGCATGATGCATGGTTTCCAACTAAATGTCCCTTTTAAAAGCATGTTTTTGCATGGTTATCATACTTTGTGCATTCTTGTACTAACACCTTTCTTCTTCATCTTTTTACACCAAAGTGTAGGTGGTGGTGGCTGAAGGGCCTTTCCTAGAAGTGATGAGCTTGGCTTACTATTCCCATGTTCGGGTGTGTCTTTAAAGATTCAAGGACCTTTATGTTAAAGAGTTTCCTTAAGTTCAATGTAATAGATAGTAGTTTCTTTTGTATTGTAAGGGTTGTGTCCCTCTTGTGTTGTAGTCGTGTTTTAAGATGGCTACCTTGAGACGTAGTACTTCTGTTTTGTATTAAAGGTTTAAATGAGGTGACTTTTAAGTCTTGTGTTATATTATGAAAAAGTTTTAAATTTTCTGCTATTTTTCTATGATAAATGCTATGACGAATGCTAAGGGCTTGTATAAGACCTCCGAGAGGTCGAATACGCTGGTAAAGACTAGGGGGTGCTCTCGGGTCGTTACATATTTTTAGTTTATTTTAAGTAGGGGCTGTTTAGTTTGGTAATTATACACACACACACACATATATATATACACACACACACACACATATATATATATATATATATATATATAAAGTATTTTAATTCCTTAAACACCCTACTAATTCATTATAACCCAAGACCCCAAATCAAAACCCAACTACCTCCCTCTCCAAGAATCTTCTCTCTAGAACCTCCATTGAAGAACAAAGAAAGAGATCAAGGAAATCTTGAAGGAAGGAGCTTTTCTATACGAATTTGGTAGAAATCTACAACTAAGGTATGGAAGTTTTCATCCTTGGGAAGCTATCACCCAAGGAGCCCTTCCAAAAGCTTTTATCTCAATTCTAGAAAACTCAATTAGCTAGGGTTTCAACTCAACTCCATGGATTCTTTTTAAAGTTTCTTTCAAATGTTGAATTATGCTTGTTTATGAATGTATAATTGATGTTATATGATTTTAACTTAACTGCTTCAAGAATCCATGAGACACCCAATCCTAGCTATGGTTCTTCTTTGCATTATGTATTGGTTTGCAAGTTGATCCAATTGATTGGATGTGAGTTAATCATGATGTAATTGCATGATCTAAGTATGATTCTACATGTATCCTTGATTAACCTAAGGGTTTGTGATGAATTTGATCTAGTATAGTGTTATGTCATGAAAAAGGAAAATTGAGGGCTTAAATGTGATCCTCCACTAAGGATGAACTTCTTTATGTAATGCCTTAGATTAGATCACATATACATGAATTGATTATGAGTAAAGCTTCTACACATGAACTAATTGGTTAGGGCATATATGAGGGACCATGGTTGTGGAGTATGAAGATGACTCCTAAGGCCTTTAGGGTAAAAGCTAATATGAATAAGTTAAGAATTGTAAGACTTTAAGAAAGAAGCCATTATGTATATTAAGTTGTATATGTCCCTATTGTGAATAGACTTCACCCACAAGACCTATAATATGATCGCATGAGTTTATGCATGACATGAATGGATTACTTGAGTCAAGGTTGTATCTATATTTATTGTATTGAATGCTAATGTATTGACTCAATATGACCCTTGAATGCATGATATGAGGTGTAAGCATGATTATGATATTATATGCATGTTTATGAATACTTCGAGTATGAAATGTTTATTATGGTAATGTTGTTGTTGTATCATTGGAAGGAAAATCACACACACACATGCATGAATATGATTATGATGTGACCAAGGTTTTGCTTATGATTCACTTATAAAGTGAAGATCCGATGACTATTGTGTAGAGGTGGTAATTGTTGAAAGGTCATTCTCCCCTTTACCCTTACACGTGTGTATGTATGAATTATCTAGGACTATGATTAGGTTGTTGTGTTGATTGAAAGGTGATGAGTCCACAAATTGGACTCATTTAGGGCTATATTTTAATAGAAATTGCGTCCTCAAATACTTATTTTATCTCAATATCTGATGAAAAACCCTTAAGTTTCAGGTATTTGAAGTTTGAAGGAAAGCATGGACACTCTGTCGCAAAAAGGAACGAAAAGGCTGAAAAAAATGAAGAAATGAAGGCCAGAGGATCGCCGAGTCCACTCGACGAGTCGTAGAAGGGTCTTACTTTGCCTTTTGTTACAGTGTGCTGAGCCCTAAAGGAAATGATCAAGTCGGCGGAGATAGGGAGCAGTCGGTGCATCGCTGAGAAGTTCCGTGAAGCAGTACCATGTCGCCCAATGACCTAGAGCACGACGATGCTGAAGGCTGGTGCCAGACGATGATGAACTACACCAAAGGGTAAATCGCAGAGTTGATCGGCGATTCCGACTAACGATGTCGAATGATCCGCAGCAGCACAAATCTGTGAAAACTATAAATTCTAGTTAGAGTTGTAGTTTTAAAGGTGGAACAATTATTATAATTTTCATATAAAATAGTACTTTTTGGTATTTTTACTCTGAGTTTGAGAGGGTTTTGAAGACTTGAAGAAAAAGAGGGTTTCATCTCTAAGGATTTGGAATTGGGTCTTTTGGATTTTTCATTCTTGGCCTGTAACAAGACTTAATTCTTCATATCCATTTGAATGCAAGCTCATTTAGGTATAAATTTCTATCTCTTGATGTATGGCTAAAAATCCCCAATTCTTGGGGTGTGATTTAGCGAATATGGATTAAGATAATTGTTGGTCTTGCTTGCTAATAGTTTAATTGTAGTTTAATTGTGATTTCGTTTAGTGGTTGTGGATGAATTTAATGAATTTGTAGTTGCAAATACAAGTTTATTTATGTATTTCCGGATTGTTCGAGAGATAGGTCGTTAAACTAAGACCACTAGATTGATGACCAGTGTGAGTGGGTTGACATGAGGTTCAACTCGAGAGAGTGAACCCTAGTTCCATGCAAACACACTCAGCTCAAGAGAGTGAGTGGGTTAAGGCGTAGGCTGGTCTTCATGCGGCAAGTGGGTGTCCGAAAGGAACACATTTGAAACAGGGTAAGTTGCTCAAGAGAGAGCTTATCCCCCTTAAAGTCTAGCCTAGTCACATTTACTCTATAAAACTTCTATCGAAAGCATGTTCCCAATAATCTTGCTTAACCCATATTCCCATAACATGCCAAGGATCCCCTCTGATTACTTAGAAACCCTTGTTTATTTTGTTGTTTTTACCTTACTTGTGACAAAACCCCCCATTATTAATTGACACTCATGTGTCCCCCTTTAATTTACAATGTTTTTACTCGTTAAAGTCTTTAGCTACGACTAGTTAGAACTAAATTTTATTTTTCTATCAATTCTCAAAACCACTCTCTTAGGAACGATCCCAACCTTTGGTTGGGTTACTAAACTATTGTACGATCGTAGACACTTGCATCGGAAGTTGTGTCTTGATTACGCAAAATGGCGCCGCTTCCTGATAGTGGTGTTAGTTGAGAATTCTTAGATTAGTAGAATTTTTGTTCTTCTTAGTTATAGATCACTTACTTAATTTTTAGTTTTGTATTTTGCTTGTTTGAGCTTTGAAACAGAGAAGGTGAGTATGCCAAGTAGTACTCGTGAGCAAATGGAGTTCCCTCCATTAGAGGTAATGAGGATTTGGGATCGTATCCTAACCTTCAAGCAAATGGAGGGTGAAAGAGTCCACAAGGCATGGGAAAGGTTTAAAGAACAAATCGCTCAATGCCAAATTCATGACATTCCCAACATAATCCTTCTTGACTGCTTCTACAGAGGTCTTGGCCCCGGAAACAAGAGGTTGGTTGACCAACTCATTCCAGGTGGTATTGCAAAATAACCTTATGCGAGGGCAATCCAACTGCTCGACAACATGGCTAAAATGAACCAAGAAGTAGAAAAGGATTTCATGATAGCCGCACTGATGATTCAGATGGATGAGCTTGCCAAAAAGATGATGAAGATAGAAGTCCAGTGCAAGAGAAAGGATAAATACATCCCTCTTTATGAGCGACGAAGTCCTAGGGACAGTGAGGTTAAACGCCTTGCGGGAATACTCTCAATCATTTTCCACAAGGTGACTGAGCAAGATAAAGAGCTGCAAGAAATTGAAGGGATTAAGCGAATGATTTGGTCTCATTCCAGAGCTGTCCAACTGGTCGAGAACTTTGTGGGACATGCATTTCTCGATCTCCAATTGCAAAAAAATAGGGGATTGCCTAGTGATACTATGGCTAACCCCAAAAATAGAGTTTGAGTATTGACGTGTGTCATGCCACGACGTTACTAAGGCGCTTCTTGGGAGGCAACCCAAGGTTTTAAATGCTTTGTTTTATTATAGAAATAATGGTGTATTGATTTTGCAGGTTGAGATGTAGATAGTGATCGACAAGTGTAGATTGGCAATCTATAGGTCCATTTCGCGAATCACCAAATGGTTCAGCGACCCCGAACTAGACCGCCGTTAAACTCAATACCAATTTACTATGGAGTCTATAAAACTCGCCGAGGAAGGTGACTACTCGGCGTAATGCCGAGTAGAAAAGTACTTCGATCAGCATAAATAGTTGGTTTTCCCGAATACCGAGACTAATTTGAAAAAATTGTTCTCTTATGCAATTGGGCATATTAAATTAATGTGTGCTGGGCCTCTTTGATTGATTTAGATTGACAAAATGCCAAATTTGATTTATATATCTTGCTCAATTTATCTTGATTTTTGAACTTTCTTTTTGTTGCGCATAGAACTGAGTAAAATTTTGTGGGATTAAGCGTGCGTGATGTTTATCTTTTAGGAGAGATCCCACCCCCTTCTTTAGCGCTTGTGATGCGGGAAAAAATCTTTTTAAAAGGCATCTAGGCGCAAAAGAAGAGAGAGGATAGCCAGAATTGTATTGAGGCCGCCACAGCAAGAAAACAACAAGAGCACGTCTTCCCAAACAAAGCAGCCCAATGCCTCAGTTCTGGGAACAGGAAGGAACTGAGCGCCCCGGTGAATAAAGAAACCCTAGAACAAAAATGGAAGCCTAAGCATTTACATCCGAAACAGAAAAATCATCAGTTGGAGATTAAGTGTTATGGATCTGAGCTTAATTGTACTAGTGCATAGTTTAATTTTATCTTCGGGGGTTGCGGGGTTGGAGTCAAGAAGTTAGGTTGGAAATAGGCATTGCGGGACGTTAGGCGAGCTAGGTCGAGCTCGCTAAACCACTCGACAGTTCACCAAATGACCCCATCTCGCCTTTAATTTCATGCTACTTGAGATATGGGTCCAGTAACTTTCGGCGAGAAATCCTTAATCGCCAAAAACATTCGGCGACTCGCCAAAAGTTTCCTTGATCGCCCTTTGTTTGCACCCTTGAACTTTTTTGCACTGTATCCTTCGCCGGATAAAACCCTGCTAGCCAAAGCAACCTAGCGACTCGCCGATCTATTCGGCGAGTTTTTCTACAATTGTGTCCCTATGAATTTGATTTAGTTGTTTTAACTTCTTCCTATTTTGTTTTTGCAAAATAGCTAGATCTAAAGTTACAGGAAGAAGTAGGCCACCCCAAGGTAAAACAAAAGGGATTACAATCCACGAGGATGCAGATGCATCCAGAAGCAAGTTTGCTAAACTTTACACAACTACTAGAAAAGGCAAGGGCAAAGACAAGACTCTTGAGTTATTAGATGCAAGCACTGGCAGTGATAGATTTTATAGAAATGACCCCAACCAATCTGAAAGTGACGATGTGGGTTATGATGATGATGATTTGTTAATAGCACATAGGGTTGAGCAACGAACTAAGAAGCTGAATGATCCATCTAGGGTCAAGACTCCCCAGCCTACCACCACTACACCTCCAGTTTCAGAACAGGCAATGGTATTAGCGCCTCTAGTACAGGGTCCCCCGCCTAAGTCAATGAATCGAGAAAAGGCTGAGGGGCTGATGACAATTCTGGAGGAAAAGCGTCTGTCCATAAACGGGGTTATAGATAGGCACCCAGAGATAATAGAGTTCTTGAGGTACTACAAGTTCCAAATCTTCACTAAACCCCGTGGTCCTTATATTCCAAACTGGGTCAGAGAGTTCTATAGTGCATACAGTGCACTAATACCCCAAAAAAAGCACCTAGCAGCAGGCTTCAAGGAAGTTGACTATGTGGTTGTCAGAGGTAGGAGGGTGAAGTGTGATAGTAAGGCAATCAATGCAGTCTTGGGCATGTCCACGAATATTGGGGATCACTACCAATACTTGATCAGAACAAATAAGCTAGATGAGATGAAAAAGTGGTTAGCCCCACTAATTTCAATTGAGACTCCAAAGTGGTTGGCAGAAGGAGTTCCGATTGAAAAGAAAGAACTAAATATAGCCGCCAGGTTCTGGTTCGGTTTTATTAACAACACAATTATGCCATCCCAGAATGAGTTTATCCTTCGCCTTGCCAAGACAGCTTGCCTGGGTTGCATCATAGAGGAGACTCAGACAAACTTGGGTACAATCATTGCTTCAGAGATACTCATGCGTGCAAGGCAGAGCCGAACCTCACTTCCATTCCCAGTCTTGATCACAAAATTATGCAAATGAGCCCAGGTCCCTCGAGATTCCAAGAAGGATGTAAAAGTGATGCCCACAACTTCTACTGATATCTGGAGGATCGAAGACTAGTACCTTAAGGATCAAGAAGAAAGGAGAAAGGCAACATCAGTGGAGTTAGTAAACACAGAATCATCGCCTGCAGAGGCACCTCTACGTACTCCAACCCTTGGGTCTTCAGGTATATCCATTGCCACTACTACTCCCGCTGATACTCCAGGTTCTTCTTCTGATGCACGGTCTCCAAGACCCACTACTGTTGCTGCTATTTCTCGGCTTCCACTCATCCAGGCTTCCCTACTCCGGATGGGACAACTGGCCCTTTCTACTAATTGTCGGACTGCTAGTCTAGAGGCCTCTGTTCCAAGTATGATCCAGGTTGACCTAACTGATGGTGTGACACCTCTGAGCACTACCATTGATGCCCTAGCGACCAGGATAGCGGTGTGTGAGCACAACTAAGGGTCCACGGAGGAGGTGACGACTTTAAAAGCTGCCATTGCTGAACTGTGAAAAGATGAAGACCACCTGAAGTCCACCAATGTGTCCATGGTCTTTAGAACAGTGGAGATTCCATATATGCCTGAGATGCCTCAGACCACCACCGGAAATGGGGTTAGAGCGAAGCAGATAGCCGATCTTGAGTAAGAAGCAAAAAGTGATGAAGAGATGCTTAAGGACACTGAGGGAGATGGAGATGAAGACATGATCGAGACAGAAACAATTATGATAGATGCTGTTGTGCAAGCTTCCTTAGCACCTGTTGCTGGATCTAGTGGAGCTGGTCCTTCTGGGAGTCACTCCGGGCACTGAAGCCCAGACAGATGGAGCGACCAATTAGCCAAGATCCCCTCTATACCTCCCTCTTTGTCTTTCTTTATTTTACCTTTCAGATTTTGTGTTAATGCATTTGAGGACAAATTGCTTTTATTTGTAGTGGGGTGAGGCCCACCTTTGTATTCTATTTGATGTTCGTATGTTGTGTATATTTGGGCTTTGTGCTTAAATTATGTTAAATACTGCTTTTTGTGGATGTTTGAGCTTGAGGCTCCTTTTATTTTAAATTGTAAAATGATTTTGACCCGTCCGAAAATTTTTGCCCAATCTATTGTGTTGAATATGCCCGTTCTTTTGCAATATTTGAGTCTCGATTTCGATCAATATCGATGACTTGAATAGTGTTTACAAATCGAACGAACATGAATGTACGACTACGATGAGGCCAAATGAATTTGCATCGAAAATATTTTATCTCTTTGCATCTCGTTGTGATTAGCCATTTATCAAATCGATTCTCCTGTGATGACCGTTGTACACTAGCAAAAGTGTGGAGTCTTGTTTGACTTAAGTGTCGATGCCTTGTGTGATAAGCTTACCTGGAACCATGAATGACAACACCTAAATTTGCACTATTGGTCCGGTTGACTATGTAAAACTTTCTCTTGATATGATCTTAGGCAACTTCGAAGAGTGTGAACCAATTTGACATATACCTCTTTTGTGACCTACCTGGTGAGCGTGTGATTCTCTCTTGAACACCCTTTGAGCCTTACCGTTCTTTGGAAGAAATTTGATGAAAACTAGACCTTTCCTAATCCATTACCTATAATCCTCTTGAATTATGGTTACTTGAATAGACTACTTAGGCCAAAAGCCTAAGTTAGGGGTGTGGTGAATAGAAAATGGCAAGTCAAGAAGTGCAAGGAAAGTCTCCTCTTACCCATGGTCTTAAGAAACTCGAACCGCTCCATATAAAAAAAAGAAAGAGAGAGAAAGCAAAAGAAAAAGAAAGTTGTGGAATAAAGTACAAAAGAGATGGGATTCCGAAACAATCCATGGAAAATAAATAATAGGATGAGTTATGAGGACTAAAGAGAATGATGAAGGAAATGGAAATGAAGTGTTGTGAATACCACATTTCATGAGGATGAAAGTCATTGTGCCTAAATGACCATACCTTTACACTCTACCCTGTTACAAGCCTTGTTAAGACCTTTGTGATCTTGAGAAAGTCGAAAGAAATGTTGATTGGAAAATACGAGCAAACCTATGGGTGAAAGCATGCATTGTGTTCCTCTTTGTGAGTGTGAGCATTGTATCTGATTCTTGAACTTTAAATTGATTATACCTTTGTGTGTGAAAACATAATCATCATTTGTGTGAGGGCATTCGAAGGGTTTTGTTGAGCTTGAACTTGCATTTGAAGAAAGTATCGCGAGCTTGAGAATCTTTTGTAATGGTGTGTCACAACTTGAATCTTTGAGTACACAATTGATCCTTGCATAATTAAATTGAGTCTTGTTGTGTGCATTCATGATTGAGCCTTTTGTAGCACTGTTCGAGACACCCTTTTTGAATGGCTGAACTTTAGTTTGCTAGAGGACAAGCAAAAGTTTAAGATGGGGGTATTGATGACTTCACAAATTGAACTCATTTAGGGATATATTTTAATAGATATTGTGTCCTCAAATGCTTATTTTATCGCAATATCTGATAAAAACCCTTAAGTTTCAGGTATTTGAAGTTTGAAGGAAAGCATGAACACTACGTCGCAAAAAGGAATCAAAAGGCTGAAAAAAATGAAGAAATGAAGGCCTGAGGATTGTCGAGTCCACTTGGTGAGTCGCCGAAGGGTCTTAATTCGCCTTTTGTTCCAGTCTGCTGAGCCCTGAAGGAAAGGATCAAGTTGGCAGTGATAGGGAGCAGTCGGCGCAACACCAAGAAGTTCTGCGAAGTAGTACCATGTCGCCCAATAACCCAGAGCACGACAATGTTGAAGGCTTGTGCCAGACGGCGATGAACTACACCAAAGGGTGAATCGTCGAGTTGATCGGCGATTTCGACTAACGACGCCGAATGATCCGCTGCAGCAAAAATTTGTGAAAACTATAAATACTACTTAGAGTTGTAGTTTTAAAAGTGGAACAATTATTATAATCTTCATATAGAATAGTACTTTTCGGTACTTTTGCTCCGAGTTTGAGAGGGTTTTGAAGACTTGAAGAAAAAGAGGGTTTCATCTCCAAGAATTTGGACTTGGGTCTTTTGGATTCTTCATTCTTGGCCTTGTAACAAGACTTAAATCTTCATACCCATTTGAATGCAAGCTCATTTAGGTACAAATTTCTATTTCTTGATGTGTGGCTAAAAAACCCCAATTCTTGGGGTGTGATTTAGCGAATATGGGTTAAGATAATTGTTGGGTGTTGCTTGTTGATAGTTTAATCGTAGTTTAATTGTGATTTCTTTAGTGGTTATGGATGAATTTAATGAATTTGTAGTTGCAAATACAAATTTATTCATGTGTTTTCGGCTTGCTCGAGAGAGAGGTCGTAAAACTAAGACCACTAGATTGATGGCTAGTGTGAGTGGTTCGAAATGAGGTTCAACTCGAGAGAGTGAACCCTAGTCCCATGTCCACACACTCAGCGCGAGAGAGTGAGTGGATTAAGGCGTATGCTGGTCTTCATGCGGGAAGTGGGCGTCCGAGAGGAACGCATTTGAAACGGGGTAAGTTGCTTGAAAGATAGCTTATCTCCCTTAAAGTCTAGCTTAGTCACAATTACTCTATGAATCTTCTATCGAAAGCATGTACCCAATAATCTAGCTTAACCCGTATTCCTGTCAGATCCCAAGGATCCCCTCTCATTACTTAGAAACCCTTATTTATTTTGCTGTTTTTACCTTACTTGTGACGAAACCCCCCATTGTTAATCGACACTCTTGTGTCCCCCTTTAATTTACAATGTTTTTAATTGTTAATGGCTTTAGCTACGACTAGTTAGAACTAAACTATTGTACGATCGTAGACACTTGCATCACAAGTTGTGTCTTGATTACGCAAACATCAAAAGGCTATTCTCATGAACACACTATGAATATGATGTGTAAGGCTTACTCACATATTGATGATTCTAAGGTTAAAAGGACATTGTCACCTAACAAATCTATCAGCTATTATGATGTTATGTTGGTTTGAGTGCCTGGTGCATTCTCTTATGAACATGAACTTAAGTAAAGACTTAATATGACTTCTAAAAAGGGAATTATGCTTAGCACCGAGTGGATATGAAAATGAGATGGAGGCTTTTAGGTTTATAGAGTCTGGCTTCCCAATGTTTGTTACGTAATGAGATGGAAATCTTTTACGCTAGTAGTGCGTGTTTCTAGTAGCAATCTCCTTATCCCATAACTATGTGCTCACATAGGTCTTTAACTAGTGGATCCACCTAAAAGCTATTATGTACGTTTTGCCTTAGGCAAGAAGGATACCTCTTTTCGGTGTGGGGGTAGAACACCGGATTCCATGTAGCTCACATGGTCTATGTCGGTTAAGGCTATATTTCCTAAAATGATAAGAATAGGAATTATGAAAAAAACCTGAGTATGTTCTATGGTCTCTCAAGAGGTTCTACTTAGTATGAATGGGGGTATGGTACTTCATTCATGCATTGCACAAGTAGGCTTTCTTAGTGGGCATGGTATGTCTCTTGTTTATGATATGATGTTTTTAAGTTGAATGTATGCCTTATATGAATTATGGACATGAACTCTACTTATGACTTCGTAATGAGCCTTAGTGTGAGTGGGGGTATGGGACTTCACTTATACATTGCACAAGTAGACTAATAAAGGGGTCATGGTGAGATTCTCTTATGTTATGAAGACTTATGTGTTATGTATGCAAGGTATGTATGAACGTTCAACGCTGACTTCACTTGTTACAAGTTATGAACATGAATAACTCCTTACTTATGTATTTGAATATGAATAAGGTGAAGTATGATTTGTATGTTGTTGGTTGTCTAAAAGTGATACTTAATGTAGATAGGATTATGGGATCCTATCTATGCATTGCACAAGTATGGCATATGATTGCTTATGTGATAGTTCTTCTATGATGAAACGATCTTGGTATTTGACTATTTGTATGAACTATGTCTTGTGAAGTTTGGAATGTGTATCATGTGGTGTTGGAAACTATTCTTGTGATTATGATGATATTTCTTATGCTAGGATGAATTGTATGGGAGTTGCTTTATAAGTTGCATTCTCCAACTATTTCAAGATGATGTTCAATATGGCATATAGCATGGTTTCAAATGAAATGTCCCTTTTATGCATGTTTTAAGGATTTTTATGCATGGCTTCCATACTTAGTACTTTTTGTGCTAACCCCCCATCTTTCTACATTGTCTATAAGTGTAGACTTTGGAGATATTGGATTCCATCCCCGTGTCTAGGATTCTAGTAGATCAAGAAGAAGAAGATTGGTGAGTCCTTATTGTACTCGAGGGCTTGACCGTATGTCCTTTATGTCTTTCCTTTATGATTTAGACTTTTGTTGTAACGGCCGTGTCCCTAAGAGTGTAATTAAGAGTTATATTCCAAGTGTTATAAATGGTTTGAGACATAGTGTTATAGATTATCTCTCATTTTATAAAAGACTTTGATTGTAAAGAAAAGTTTTAAATTTTACGCATTATTCTATGTCTTTATGTTATGATTATGCTAAGGGCTTGTATAAGACCCCTTTGGGGTCAAGTGCGATATGTTACTTCTAGGGTGTAACTTCGGGTCGTGACAAACTTGGTATCAGAGCATAAGGTTTTGGGATAATTTTAGGATGTCTCAAATCAAATCTAGTAAAGTCTTGTTCATAAATGTGAAGCGCGCCACATTTTATGAATAGGAGGCTATCAGATGTGAGGAAAACATCACTTCTTCATTTTCTAAGTCCTGCCCTAGAGTTTAGTTTTATTAGGTGTCTCTCCTAATATATGCCCTATGGTTTTCAGGATATGACTATTTCAAGGGCTTACGTTGAAAGGAAAGAGGAAGATAATGTGGAGCAAGAGATTCCTCTCCAAACTCCTCTCCAAGCTCCAATTGACCCTGTGGAGGAGAATGTGACTCATATGGAGTTTTGGTCCGCTATCCAACTGTTGGCTCAAGCCTTGAAGGTGCAAGTCAACATAGGGGTTGTAACTCCGACAAATCCAATAAGGGGGATGGCTGCTTCTAGGGTGAGGGAGTTCTTGGAGTGGTATCCTCCTATGTTTTATGGCTCCAAAATGGGAGAAGATCCTCTAGAGTTTGGGAAGGAAGTCTCTAAGGTGTTGGACCATATGGGAGTAACTCCGATAGAGAAAGTGGAATTAGTTTCTTGTCAACTCAAGGGAATTGCACAATTGTTGTATGAGAGGTGGATAGAGATTAGACTAGTAGGATTGGGCCCTATAAAGTAGGAAGTGTTCAAGAGTGCCTTCCTAGATAGGTTCTTCCCTTTAGAAACGAAAGAAACGTTGGTGCTTGAGTTCATCAACCTTAAACAGGGTGATATGAGTGTTAAGAAATATGCATGGAGGTTCACTAAATTGTCTAAGTATGTTCCAATTCTAGTGTCTGATCCTAAATCGGGAATGAGTAAGTTTGTGTTGGGATTGTCCGATTTAGTGGTAGAAGAATTTCAGATGGCTATGTTTGAACATGATATGAATGTCCCTCGTCTTGTGGTGTATACCTTTGAAATTGAGCAAAAGAAACTTGAAGAGAGGTTTGGATGGACAAAGAGGAATAGGTTTGAATATGATGACTCCTCTCAAGAAAGATTTTTGGGGCCAAGCTCTTCCAAGGATTCCCCTAAGTTTAACCAAAAGAGAGTGTCTACCCCGAAATCTCAAGGAGTGAGTGGTGATGTTTGCGTAATCAAGACACAACTTCTGATGCAAGTGTCTACGATTGTACAATAGTTTAGTAACCCAACCAAGGCTTGGGATCATTCCCAAGGAAGTGGTTTTGATACATGCCAAAATTGAAGAATCCAAGAGACGCAAATGCAAATCTTAAAGATGAAACCCTTTGGATCTTCAAGTTTTCAAACCCCTCTCAAACTTAGAGCAAAAATATCAAAAAGTACTATACTATATGAAAATTATAATAATTGTTCGACACTTAAAACCACAACTCTAACTAGTATTTATAGTTTTCACATATTTGTGCTGCAGCGGATCACTCGGCGTTGTTAGTCGAAATCGCCGATCAACTCGGTGATTCACCCTTTGGTGTAGTTCATTACCGCTTGCACCAACCTTTAGAATCGTCGTCCTCTGGGTCATTGGGCGACATGGTACTCTTTCGTGGAACGTCTCAGCGATGCGATGACTGCTCCCTTTTTCCGCCGACTTGATCCTTTCCTTCAGGGCTCAGCACACTGGAAAAAAGGCGAAGTAAGACCCTTCAGCGACTCGCCAAGTGGACTCAGCGATCCTCAGGCCTTCATTTCTGCATTCTTTAAGCCTTTTCGTTCCTTTTTGCGACGTAGTGTCCATGCTTTCCTTCAAACTTCAAATACCTGAGATTTATGGGTTTTTATTAGATATTGAGATAAAATAAGCATTTGAGGTCACAAATTCTATTAAAATATAGCTCGAAATAAGTCCAATTTGTGGACTCATCAACACTCCCAACTTAAACTTTTGCTTGTCCTCAAGTAAAATTCAAGTTCACCAGTTCAACAAGGATGTCTCAAACAATGCTACACAAGACTCAATTATGAATGTACACAACAAGACTCAATTTACTTATGCAAGGATCAATTGTGTACTCAAAGATTTAAGTTGTGACACACCATTACCAAAGATTCTCAAGCTCGCAATATTTGCTTCAAATGCAAGTTCAAGCTCAACCAAAGCCTTCGAATGTCCTCACACAAATGATGATTCCATTTTCACATGCTAAGGTATAATCGATTTAAATTTCAGGAATCAGATATAACGGTCACACTCACAAAGATGAACATAATACATGCTTTCACCCACAGGTATGCCCGTATTTTCTAATCAATATTTGTTTCGACTTTCTCAAGATCACAAAGGTCTTAACAAGGCTTCTAACCGAGCTGAGTGTAAATGTATGGTCATTTAGGCTCAATGACTTTTATCCTCATGAAATGTGGTGCTCTCAACACTTCCTTTCTTTTTCCTTCATCATTTTCATTAGTGCATCATAGGTCATTCTATTATTCGCTTCCCATGTATTGTACTGAACCCTATTTCTTTGGTACTTTATTCCACAACTTTCTCTTTTTTTTATATTCTTTTCTTCTCTTTTTTTTTATATATATGGAAGGGTTCCATTTTCCTAAACACCATAGGTTAAAGGATACTTTCCTTGCACTTCTTGACTTTCCCTTTTCTTTTTCACCATACCCCCAACTTAGGCTTTTGGCCTAAGTTGGCTATTCAATTAACCACAATTCAAGAGGATTATAGGTAATGGATAAAGAAAGGTCTAGTTTTCATCAAGTTTCTTTCAAAGAAGGGTAAGGCTCAAAGGGTGTTCAAGAGAGAATCACACGCTCACAAGGTAGGTCACAAAAGAGGTATATGTCAAATTGGTTCACACTCTTCGAAGTTGCCTAAGATCATATCAAGAGAAAGTCTTACTTAGTAAACCGGACCAACAGGGGAAATTCTAGGTGTTCTGATGCATGGTTCTAGGTAAGCTTATCACACAAGGTATAGACACTTAAGTCAAACAAGGCTCCACACGTTTGCTAGTGTGCAACGGTCATCACAAGAGAATCGATTTGATAAATGGCCAATCACAAAGATATGCATACAGTTCACATATTGTCTATGCAACTTCATTTGGCCTTATCGTAGACGTACATTCATGTTCGTTCAAATGTAAGCTCTATTCAAGTCATCGCTATTGATAGAAATCGAGACTCAAATTTGCTAAGGAACATCCACATTCAACAAACAAGCATATAAAGGGTGGCGGAAATGTGCAAAAAAATCAAAATTTTTTGGAAGGGTCAAAATCATTTTGTGATTTAAAATAAAAGGAGCCACAAGCTCAAATATCCACAGAAAGCAGTGTAATAACACAATTTAAACCAAACAGCCCAAATATATACATAAAAGCACGAGTCACAAATAGCACACAATGGTGAGACTCACCCCATCACAATTAAAAAGCAATTGTCCTCAAATGCAAATAACATAATATCCAGAATTAAAATAAAGAAAGACAGAGAGGTAGGTAATGAGGGGATCCTTTCTACGCAGTTGCTCCATTTGTCTGGGCATCGGTGCCCAGAGTGTTGTCATTCTGACTCTAGTTTTCATTATCTGTGTTTGCCTCAGTTACTGCAATATTAGCCTTAGCTATATTATCCAAATCGTGAGATACTCCGAAGGGATGTACCGCATTAATGAAACCTTGAGCCCACACAGGGATATTAAGGTCAATGGGAATCCTCCTACTGGAACTGGCTTTCTTGTTCTCGCTCCTTGCTTTGGGGTGATTGGTCGTCCCAGCTTCTCTTTTGGAGTTTTGTGCCCTTATATGTTGGGGTGGCATATTTCTTCCTGCAACTTTTGGTCTGGCCATGTCTGTAAAGTCTTGATATAAAGTTAGAAAAGCAGGCAGACTTAGCAGTCTATTTGGCAAATCGCCGAATACTTTCGGTGAAAAAAGGGATCCCCGTCGAAAGTTACAGTGCAAAATAGGTCAGGGGTGCAGACAAAAGGAGAATAAAAAGACTTTCAGCGAGTCGCCAGGTGCATTTGCCGACCTTATGATTCTCGCCAAAAGATACAGAAACCTCAACACATAAAACACGATATCAAAGGCAAGGTAGGGCAACTAGGTGAACCGCTAAGTGGTTTGGCGAGCTCGTCTCAGGTCGCCAAAATGACTCGTCGCACCTATTATCAACCTAACTTCTAGAAAACAGCCCTGCAACACCTGAAAACACAATTCAAGCTCCTACAACACAAATCTGACTAAGACCCATAAAATAAGAGCACTCCCTATTGCCAATTTATTTAACTTAACGCACTAGAAAGCGGGATTTCACCATTCAAATAAGAGTTATAGATTAGGAATCGACAATTAAGCAATCCGATCCAATCATAGAGGCCCAGCAGAATTCAACAAGATTAACAGATTGCAAATGAGTACAATTTAGACAAAATGACCATGGGGTTTGAAGTACCAACCTTTTATGCCGATCAAATGGATGTTGAGATGCTAGTAAGCAATGTAATTCAACTCGTAGCGCAATTCGATACTAAAAATACTCCAAAAATGCAAGAAATGTAAAACTAGAGTACAGGTGTGAGTTTGGGAAGATGAAAAACTGAGGGAAAGGGAATGAATTTAAAACTTTTTAAACCTTTGGCTTGAAAAACCGTCCAGTTTTTGCCTATTCGGCGTTGCACCGATCAATCACCTTCCTCGCTAAGTTTTACAGAATTCCCAATTAGTATGAGAATCCAAACTCTGATGTCCGTCGGGATCGCCGACATGATTAGCGATTCACCAATAATTCCTTGCATTTGCCGAGTTTTACAGACTCTAATGTAAATTTATCTTGAATCTTACTACGGTCTATTTTGCGATCACCGAACCCTTTGGCGATGCGCGGAATGGACCTGTAGCTTACCATTCTGCACTTGTCGATCACTCTCCACACTGTCACTTGCAAAATCAACACACCTTTATTTAAAACAGTAAAACTTGGGTTGCCTCCCAAGAAGCGCCTTATTTAACGTCGTGGCTCGACGTTCAAGCATCTTCAAGGTACACCACTTCCATCAAAGAGATCTCCTGACATTCACCAAAGAGTATAATTTCAAACGCTGCCTATTCACCTTAAATGCGTGTCCTTCTTGCCCTTCAACTTCTATAGCGCCATTTGGGAACATGCATGTCACTCTAAATGGTCCTGACCATTTCGATTTGAGCTTTCCAGGAAACAACTTCAGTCTTGAATTGTATAGAAACACCCAATCTCCCACCTTAAATTCTCTCTTGAGTATTTTAGCATCGTGCCATTTCTTCATCTTTTCCTTATAAAGAGCTGAACTTTCGTAAGCTTTAAACCTGAATTCGTCCAACTCGATGAATTGCTCTATTCTTTCTTTTGATGTTTTTCCCCAGCCCAAATTCAGAGCTTTCAATGCCCACATTGCTTTATGCTCTAGCTCCACTGGTAAGTGGAAAGATTTCCCATAAACTAATTGATATGGCGACATACTGATTGGAGTTTCATAAGCGGTGCGATATGCTTATAGTGCGTCATCCAACTTTGAGACCAAACAGTTCGATTTACATTCATTGTCTTAGCCAAAATTCCTTTGATCTCCCAGTTTGACAATTCGACTTGGCCACTTATTTGGGGATGGTACGGTGTTGCCACTTTGTGCTTAACCCGATACTTACTCAATGCAGTTGAGAACCATTTATTACAAAAATGTGATCTCCATCGCTATTAATAGCTCGTGGAGTCCCAAATCTTGCAAAAATGTAGCGCTACGAGAATTGAATAACACTTCTCCCCTAGTTATTTGAAAGAGCAACAACTTCTACCTATTTAGACACATAATCCACCGCCACCAAGATGTATTTGTTGCCAAATGAGGTCACAAATGGGACCATAAAATCAATTCCCCATACATCAAACAACTCAACTTCTAGAATGGGTGTTAGAGGCAACTTGTGCCTTTTGGACACACCATCTTGCTTTTGGCATTGTGGACACCTCTTAACAAACTCATGCGCATATTTGTATAGAGACGGCCAATAATACCCGCTTTGTAGCACCTTAGCTGCTGTCCGGACACCACCATGATCCCCCCCAACCGGCGAAACGTGACAAGCATGCAAGATATCCCTAGATTCCTCATCTGGGACACATCTTCTGATGATGTGGTCAGCACACTCTCTAAACAAGTATGGTTCATCCCACAAATATTTCTTAACATCGAATAAGAACTTCTTTTTTGGGTAAAAGTTCAGTTCATCTAGTATTAATTCGCACACCAAATAGTTTGCAAAATCAACATACCAAGTGGGCTGTGTGAGGTTTACTGTGAATACCTGCTCATCGGGAAAAACATCCTCTATGTAGATCTCTGGTTCGTCTTTATCCCTACCTTCCAATCTCGATAAGTGATCAGCCACTTGATTTTCACAACCCCTTCTATCCTTAACCTCAAAATTGAATTCTTGCAATAAAAGCACCCACCTGATCAACCTAGGCTTGGAGTCTTTCTTCGCCATTAGATAACGCAAAGCAGTGTGATCAGTGTGAATAATCACCTTAGTACCTAGCAAGTATGCACGAAACTTCTCAAATGCATAGACCACTACAAGTAATTCTTGCTTGGTAACTGTGTAGTTACGTTGAACATTGTTTAAAATTTTGCATGCATAGTAAATGGGATGAAAGAGTTTATTTCATTTCTGACCCAACACTACGCCCAATACCATGCCACTTGCATCACACATTACATCAAATGGCTCTGACCAGTAAGAACTAATGATGATTGGGGTGGAAATTAGTTTGTCTGTCAGGCATTGAAAGCTACCATACACGCATCATCAAAGTTGAAGGTTACCTCTTTTTCCAAAAGTTTGCATAGAGGAAGTGCAATCTTTGAGAAGTCTTTGATGAACCTCCTATAAAATCCAGCATGTCCCAAAAATCATTGAACCCCCTTTACTGAAATTGGAGGCGGTAATTTCTCGATTACTTCGACTTTTGCTTTGTCGACCTCCAACCCCTTTTGTGATACTTTGTGACCAAACACAATTCCTTCCTTGACCATGAAGTGACACTTTTCCCAATTTAAGACTAAATTGATCTCGACACACCTTTGAAGAACTTGTCCTAAGTGCTCTACGCATTCTGCAAATAAGTGGCCCAGAACTGAGAAATCATCTATAAATACTTCTATTGAGTCTTCCACCATATCAACAAAGATGGATAACATGCATCGTTGAAACGTGGTCGGGGCATTACATAATCCGAATGGCATTTGTTTGAAGGTGAAAGTACCGTATGGCCCGAGTACCCATTAAAAAGCAATACCATCCTCTCTCGGATAGTCAGTCAAGCATTTGGTCCATAAATGGCATGGGAAAATGATCATTTTCAGTCCATGCATTTAGCTTCCGATAGTCCATGCAAATTCTCCATCCTGTCACCGGTCATAAAAATACAAGCTCTACTTTTTCGTTAGTAACAACCCTGACTCCTCATTTTTTCGGTACAAATTGCACTGGACTGACCCATATGCTGTCTACAATCGGGTAAATCACTCCTACGTCCAACCACTTTGTTATCTCCTTTTTGACCACTTCTTGCATTGGTGGGTTTAATCTTCGCTAATGTTCAACACTCGGTTTACAATCACTATCAAGCTGATTTTTATATGTGCAAAGGTCTGGAGGAATCCCCACTATATCAGTGATCGTCCAACTATTGGCTTTTATATACCTTTTTAGAACTTTAAGGAGCAATTTCACTTGCCAATCAGTTGAGTCAGCCACAATAATCACCGGCAAGGGGTTATTTGCTCCAAAGAAAGCGTACTGGAGGTGCAAAGGTAATACCTTGAGAACGAGAGTTGGTGCTTCTTCGGTTGACAGTTTGGCGGGAGGGCTTTCTCAATTTTTTAAGTAGATGTTCAAATTAATCGGAGTCTTTGTGAATTCCCCTTTACTTGAAAATACGGCTACTAGTTCATCTTGGCTCTGAACCTCGAACTCTTCTTTGTTAGCCCACACGACTTCAAGGGGTTCTTTGCTACACATTTGCCACAGCCTCGTCAATCACATCGTCAACTGAGATTACATGAATGTCACTCGGGTGTTTCATTGATTTGCACACGTCAAAGGTGACTTCATCATCATTGACCCAAAATTTCAATTCCCCACTCTCGACATCCACCAGTGCTCTCCCAGTTGCCAAGAATGGTCTTCCCAAGATTATGGGAATTTCGGCATCTATGTCACTGGCGAGTAAGAAAAAATCGGCCAAAAAAATGAATTTGTCAACCTTAACCAGAATGTCGTAAAGTATCCCCACTGGTTGTTTGATCGATCTGTCAGCCATCATGAGTGTCATAGTTGTAGCCTGCGGTTCACCCAGCCCGAGTTCTTTATAAATAGCATACAAAATTAAATTTATGCTGGCTCCCCAATCGCATAAGGCTTTTGCTTACTTGAACAATCCTATGGTGCACGGTATGTTGAATGACCCAGGATCATCTTTCTTTTGGATTAACTCCTTCAACATTATCACACTACAACTGTGGGAGGCTTCGATCGTGTTATAATCCAAGCTCCTTTTTTGTGACTAACTCCTTCATGAATTTGGCTTAACTCGGCATTTCCAACAATGCTTCAACTAGAGGGAGATTAATCAATAAGGTCTTGAATATCGATAGAAACTTCTTGAACCTTTTATCTTCATTCTTCATCTTGAGGCATTTAGGAAATGGAAGAGGTATCTTGGGTAAATGTTGCTTGATGTTTAGGCATGGCTTGAATTCTCCACATCAATTTGCGGCTCCCTTATGATGTCTTGTGGGATGGTTATTTCCTCGGCCTCCATATCTTAGCTTGCAGTTGGTAAGCACACTTCCTCATTTCTCATCATATCACCTTTCACTTCTTTTCCCCTCCGACTGACAATGGCCAGCCTTCTTTCTTCCCCATCCATCTCCATCTTTTGTTTCAATTGTACTGTAAGTAAACTCCATTGACCTTCAAGGGTTTTGATTGCATCTGCGTGTGAGTTTACTTTATTTTTCAAGGATGAGAAATAATCTTTCATTCCTTTCAATAAATCGTTCAAGCCTTCAACTTGGTCAAGGATGTGTGAAAGCAACTCATTCATTCGGTGACTACTTGCACTCCCCCTTGATTTTGGGCTCTCACTTGAGTGAGCGTGATATTCTTCATATTCATCCTCTTTTCTCCAATAATCAGTCTTCTCAAGCAAATCTTGATGACACTTCCTTTGTTCAACTTCTTTATAATGGTTCCAACCTTGATTTCCACCCCGCTGCCAATAGCTTGGGTAGAAACCCTCCTCACATCTTCTGGAGTTCCAATCTCGATTCTGCCCGGGTTTTGAATAGCTTGGGGATGAACCCTCCTCAACTCTGAACACGCCACATGTTACCTTCATATGCCCCTGTAGAACTTCCATCTAAATGAACATCTTCTTGATGTTTTCATCCCTCTTTTTCTCTTTGTCTAATTGCCCTTGTGTTAGTCTAAAGTGGAATGGGGAAACGTGATCATCTTTTGTATACCGTGCTTGATTTATTCTAGTCATGTTGTCTAGAAGAAATGAAGCCACCTCAAATGTTTGTAACATTATTCCTCCTCGTAACAACTGATCAACCACTCCTTTATTAACCGAATCAAGGCTCCGGTAGAAATATTGGAGTAGCAAATCGGTTTGTAGCCCATGAGTTGGGCATTTAAGTAAGAGCTTCTTGAATCTCGCACATGCTTCATGGAGTGGTTCCCCTTCCCATTGCTTGAACCCTTGGATTTCATCTCTAAGCTTCATCATTTTTTATGGAGGAAAAATCCTTCTGTTAAATGCTATGACCAGCTCCTCCCATAATGTTATGTAATTTTTTTGTAACTCGGTTAACCACTTGCTTGCTTCTCCTTTCACAGACAATGGGAATAATTGCAGCCGAATTGACTCTTGCGACAGATTCTTGAACGATAAAGGGTTGCACACTTGCACAACGCTCCGTATATGTTCGTGCGAATCTTCATGCTCTATCCCTCCATATAAACCTCTTGAATGTATGAGCTGGAGTGTCGCACTAGTAACTTCAAACATTGCATTTCCGTCGGCTTGTGGCATGCGAATTGCACCCATCTCACCCATATGGGCAGGGTTATAAACACTATTAACATCATCAATTTTGTCTCGATGAAAAACACCATCTGCTGGATGGCCTGCTTGGCAGCTATTTTCCCAGTCTGCACTCATATGTCTTGTTGTAACACACAAACACTCAAAGAAAAACTGAAAATTAAGTGACTAGAACTACAATTATCAAGAACAATTTTTTTTTACGAAACTAAGAATTCTCAAATTACACCACTCCCCGGCAGCAGAGCCATTTTGATGTTTGCGTAATCAAGACACAACTTCTGATGCAAATGTCTACGATCGTACAATAATTTAGTAACCCAACCAAGGGTTGGGCTCTTCCCAAGGGAGTGGTTTTGAGTATTAATAGAAAAATAAAATTTAGTTCTAACTAGTTGTAGCTAAAGACATTAACAATTAAAAACATTGTAAATTAAAGGGGTCACAAGAGTGTCAATTAACAATGGGGGGTTTCGTCACAAGTAAAACCAACAAAATAAACAAGGATTTCTAGGTAATGAGAGGGGATCCTTCGGATGCGACGGGAATACGTTAAGCTAGATTATTGGGTAGATGCTTTTGATAGAGGATTCATAAAATAATTGTGACTAGGCTAAACTTTAAGGGGGATAATCTCTCTCTCGAGCAACTTACCCGTGTCAAATATGTTTCTCTTGGACACCCACTTGCCGCATGAAGACCAGCCCTATGCCTTAACCCACTCACTCTCTCGAGATGAGTGTGTGCGAATGAGACTAGGATTCACTCTCTCGTGCTGAACCTCATGTTGACCCACTCCCACCGGCCATCAATTTAGCAGTTGTAGTTGTATGACCTCTCTCTCGAGCAAGCTGAAAACACATAAATAAACTTGTATTTGCAATTACAAATTTATTAAATTCATCCAGAACTACCAAATGAAATCACAATTAAACTACGATTAAACTATCAGCAAGCAAGACCCAACAATTATCTTAACCCATATTCGCTAAATCACATCCCAAAAATTGGGGTTTTTAGCCACACATGTATAAGGGATAGAAATTTATACCAAATTGAGCTCGCATTCAACTGGGTATGAAGATTTAAGTCTTGATACAGACCAAAATTGACATTTGTGACATTGAATAGAACTTGAAGGTTTAGAAGATTTAGGATTAAAGGTTTTACCTCCCTCCTCAACTTTACCTTTACCTCTATCATCTTGAGGTTTGGAAGGAGCTTTCCCCTCTTGAGTTGACCATGGCTTCTTAGAGATAGTGTTTGGTCGACTTCTCCATGAGTTATTTTGCTGCTTTTTCTCAATTTGTTTTTCAACTTTTACAGACAAATCAACTAACTCATCTAAAGTTACATATTGTTGTATCTCTACTACATTAGCTATTTCTATATTTAAACCATTTAAAAATCTAGCTATTGTAGCCTCTTCTTCCTCCATGCAGTTAGCTTGGATCATAGCCATA
>JAJOOE010005299.1:0-55846 GCA_036250405.1 Solanum raphanifolium | reverse complement strand
AGCTTGTTTTGTTTTAATGAGTACTCATGTCTTGTATGTATTTCATTAAATTTGTTCACTGTTGCTTATTTTGTAGATTTAATTATATAGTTAATCTTGGATGAATTTCCGCATAGCAAGTTGTATAATGTTGACATTGATAAATGTTTTCATCTTTGGCTTTATGTGATTAATGGTGCATGTAGGAATATCCATTCATATCGATATGAGATCGATTCTTTTATTTATATCTTTTTCATTATTGAATTATCAACTTCGCTAAGTCGTTCATTGGCGTATAGTATGCAAGGATTATTAGACTTGATCAGTAATTGTTTTAGTTTGAGAGCCATAACTATTACTTGATTTTGAGCTGTTGATATTTGTGCTTGCATCGAATCCAATGATACCATTTCCAATTAAATAAAAATGCATCTGTTCGTGTGTTTGGTATTTATTTATGTATATTTTTTACTTAAAATTGGTTTGAGCGTTTTGTTCAAATCAGATTGGTTAGTTATGGTTTAGCTTCTCTTGCTTAAAATATATATATATATATATATATATATATATATGTACATTTCTTAAGTGGTATATTAAAAGGGTTAAGTAGGTAGCATTTCACGTGCTCATTTAATTTTACCTTATTTTGTTATTATTTTTCTTGGCTTTATATGATATGCCTTTTAGATAATATTTAGGAGTTACTTATTATGCATTAATCGTTTTTTTTTTAACTCGTCACATTATTCCATCTAGTTTATGCATATCAATGATAATTATAGGAATCCTTGTTGACTCTCCATTATTTGATTTTCCTTATAGAATTGCTATAACTTTGGTAATTAAGTTATGATCACTGTAATGTTAAACTTGCTAAGTCACCTGTTGCTTAGTCTTATTGGTATAAAATATAGTAATTAATCTTATTTGATAACACTTTCTATGTGTACTCAAGAATTCGATCTTAATTGCTTAATATTTGTTTGTTGCCCGTATTCTCAAAAAATTCATTTAATTAATGTCAATTTGAGGGTATATGCATGAAAAATGGAAAATGGACCAAGGTCAAACCAGAATTTGTTCACAATTTGCATGTCATATGTGTGCATTGTGTCTGGTTTATATTCTAATTTCGATTTCTTTGTTAGAATAACACATGTGGTATATTTTTATTTTTATTTTATTTATTTATTTATTATTTATTTATTTATTTTCTGATCCCGTGCTAATATGATTTTATTTGTCTTTGTATGTGAAATTTGTCCGAATTCACTATGAACTCATCATTCCCTTGCATTTTCCGTTGGGCCATGGAGGCCCAATTCTCTTGTATTCGAGTCAATCAGCCATAAAAGTTGACAAACAGGGCCCAAATTCGAAAGAAGCAGCAGATCGAGAAATTGAAAGATTGGGCTTAAAGAGGCCTTCTTCTTTAAAAAGTTGTATTTTGTTATTTTGGGCCTAAGCCTTCGTCGTTTTATTTATTATTATCCTATTAGAATTTAGGACAGGTGGAAGATGGGCCCAAACAAATAAAATTAAATTTAGTCTAGGACAGGTACAAAGGTAGCTAAAATCGGGTCAAAAGGTCCAAAATGAAAATAGGCCCAAATACTGGCCCAGGCGGACAGGAGAACCAGATTTGGGCCCAAATTCTCTTTCCCTCTCTACTTTACTGTGTTCATTTTACTTTTTAGTATTTTGTCGTTAATCTTAAGGTCGAAAATATTCAAATCCCCGAAAGACACCCATTTTGACTTAATTACTTAACTAAACTATTCCTCTCTCACTTGACTAAAAAAATAAAATAAATAATAAATAAATAAGTTTATGAAATACTTCACTTAGATAATATTTCATTACTTTTCTATTAAAATAGGTCCCAATTATAAAATAGTTCACTTTTGCAACTCGAGATAAGTTAAATTATTTTAGCCAAGTAGTTAATCGTCGGATAGCCACATTAGTGGACATTCTAGGTGCTTTTAAAACCTTCCTAGAATGTTAATAAGAACCTCGAACCCCTTTACAAGTTTTCACTAGATTCCTGTTTTAGTCTTGTGGAAATGAATAGTTTTCTTGATTTTTCTTAAAAAATTAAGTGGCGACTCTTAAACCAATCTAAAATTCTATTTTAAATAAAACAGGGTTTAATCATCACACGGTTTACTTAGGCAAAAGGGGAAGATAGAGAGAGCTAGGGTTACAAGTTGCAAACCAGTGAAGGACAGTTTCTATTAATAGAGTGGAGTGAAGGGAAGTAGTAATTGGGCAGGGAGGAAGGAAGGAAGATGCTTAATTTTTACATACATATAAAAAAAATCTAATTATGTGTATTTAAGATTCTGTTTGAATTGATTTTTAGCTTTTGACTTATAAGCCAAAAATTATAAGGTGGAAATTTGAAGTTATTATTTTTTATTTATTTTTATTATTTAGCTTAAACAAGTACTTAATAGACACTTTTTCATTTACTCAAACACTCCAAATCTACATACAAGTTGACATAAAAACAATTAATTTTATACATGCACATGTGACTGTTATAAAATAATATAGTATCGATGTCCACTACACCAAGAAGTTACTACATAACCTCCTCCATTATGAAGATAACCTCCACCTTTATGATTATTATTCTTGTAACTTTTCACCTCCATAACCTCTTCCATTATATTCATGTTTAATGTCATGTTTATGACTAACATTTTATATGCCTCTATGTTACACTATAAATAGAGGCATAAGGGTTCATATTGTACACACTTGCAGTTTGGTGAATTCTTGAAAGAAAGAAAGTTATCTTATATTCTTCTTCTTGTCTTATATTCTTATTGTCTTCATCTTTATATTGTTCTTTTGTTCTTAAATTTTACAACACATTATCAACACAAATATTTTACCATTGCAGGATTGAAGCAAAGTAAATAAAAGAAGGTAAAATAATTGTGTTTATTTTTCTCTCGGGAACAAGGTAAATTATTGTGGAATCTATTTTATATTTTACTTGTGAACAAGGTGAATGATTAATATTATTGTTACTGTGCATTTTTTTTCAACCTATGACTATATATACTTTCTTTTTATGTGAAACTTATTTATATTTCATTTATGATTATGCTCACTGTTTTGGTTATTACATAAGCTTTTTATTTATTTTGTTTTGTGTGTGAAATATTTTGGGTTCACATGAAAATTGAAAAAAGGATGGTGGTAGTGAGCATTTTTATTTTAGTGTAATTGAAATTATTATTTTCTTAGTGTGTAATTTATTCTTTGATCTATAACTGTAATTCACTAGCTTAATTATTGTGCACTAAACATAATATAATATAATGCTATGTGTAACTCTCTGTTTTCACAAGTTTAAGATATTAGTACATACTTTGTTGAGAATATTTTAATTGTGTTTCTTTTGCTCTATATTTATTTGTGCATGTTAATCACAAATTGACAATATTTTTTTAAGGCTCTATGGTGAGTCCTATTATATTTGGCTTATTATGTCATTGATTGAGGGTAAGACGAAGGATTCAAGTCCTATCGCACCAAGAGGGTAATACATCGGGTGAGAGTCCCGGTGCATCATGATGATAAAATGTTGGGTTGGGTCTCAACAAATAATGACCTAAAATGTCTTCTTATGGGTAAGATGTTGGGTTCAAGTCCCAACGTTATACAATGACGATGTAATGATGACTGAGCAAATTAATATGCTCTTGATAAAAGTCATGAAACGTGTCCAATTGATTTGCTCCATTCTCTTATGTGAATGTGGTAGCAGTGCATA
This sequence comes from Solanum raphanifolium, assembly GCA_036250405.1. NCBI lineage: Eukaryota > Viridiplantae > Streptophyta > Magnoliopsida > Solanales > Solanaceae > Solanum > Solanum raphanifolium. The sequence continues at coordinate 52,074 of JAJOOE010005299.1, read as the reverse complement.
ATATGTCTGAAAAATGACAAGTGGTTGAATGTATGAATATGGGTGTGGTAAAATGTTAATGGTCATCATTGTGGTAATTAAAGGGAAGAACATTATGGGTTCTTAAGATGTTCCTTCAAATGTGAAGGTAATTTTGTCCATTAAAGTGGTATAAAAGGTTATTGGACACATTGTTTCTTAAGATGGTCCTTCAAATGTGAAGGTAATTGTTAAAGGTAATTTTTATCCATCAAAGTGGTATGAGAAGTTATTGGGCACATAGTTGTTGGTGCAACCCAATTTGAAAAGTTTTGTAAATCCTACATCAAAATAAAGGAATACAAATTGGTAGTACAATTGGTACATTTGACCTCTTAAAGTGATGTTGAGGTGAGTCACATAAATTTAATAATGCCAAAGCATGACAATGAGTTTCTAATAAAAACTTATGGAGCATGTACAAATGGTTATGGTCCATTTCTTGAAGAAAATGTGACATGTGTTCGTATGGATAAGAACATGTTCATATATTGTTGGGTGAATGTCACATCTCATCCGTACGGGAGGTTTGAGATATTGAAAGGAAATATTTTGACATAAATGGTCATTTTGGTCATATACTTTGATTACTACACAAATATTGTGGTATGTTTTATTATGAACTATTGGAGGACAAAAGAAAGAAATAAATCTTTTCCATAAAGGTTGTGGCCATGACCAAAATAAATGTTGTTGTGTGGCAACACAAATTTGTCATTGGTTGTCAAGAAATTTTATTTTTTCAAATTTTTTATTCAATATAAAATTATATTTATTCTAAATTTATAATTAACATAAATTGCAAGAAAATATTATATAATATACAAATTAATAGACAATTTCAAATAAAAGTGAAATATAATTACATAAACACTCAACTTTCAAAATTATTACATTGCTCCGATAAATGTTCTATTAATGCATTACGGAGTTCTAAATGAGTATTTTTGTCCTTAATTTTTTATGTCTAGCTAAAAATTGTTCAAACTGGAGATTTTCATCTACCATCATACCCTATTTTTTTTTTAATATTGCTAAATTTGGAAACGACGTACCGGATTTACTAAATTATTGTTGTAATAAATTAATTATTATGTTATGTTATGTATTGTATTTTATCTGGTATTTAAATTATTATGTTATGTATTGTATTTTTAAATTAAATTTTTCATATTATCATTTTAATTTTGTGCATTTTTTATAGTGAAAATTAATAACAAAATAAAATTATATTATTGAAGAAAATTAGAAAAAAAAATACTTTAATTCGGGATGAAAAAAATAATATATTTTTTAAATATTATATTACATTTAAAAAGAATTATGAATATGAGATATTTAATTAATGACATTATATGCAAAATAATATGTTAATTAGAGAATAATAGAAATAATAATAAAATATTGAAAAAGTGAAATAGAAAGTGTGAATAGTATTTCTCCAAATTTGGAGTACTACTATTCAACTCTCTAAATATGGAGGGAGGTTGGAGTGTCCATTCTCTATTTTAATCTCTAAGATATAGAGAATGAAGAGTAAAATATGAATAGGTTGGAGATGGTCTAATCCTTAGTATAATCTCAACATGAATAGTGAAATCAAACAAACATATAAGTAACAAGACTATAGTCATTACTTTAGTCATCTCAATTGATATGGAAGTGTTTGATTAGAGATAAAATTTGAGAAATAGAAAAAGATTGTTGAAATATTTTATCTAAAATAAATTATAAATATGTCAATAAAGATAAAATAAGTATTTTAAAATTAAATTATTATTAAATATAGAATCGTGCCATTTTTTTTCTCGAAATGATGAAAAAGAAGTACTTCTTTCATCCCAATTTATGTGATACATTTCCGATTTTGAGATTCAAACAAGTCTATCTTTAACCGTAATTTTTTCATATACCTATTAAGTATTTTGGATTGTCAATTATTGTGATTCATAGTTTTTTTTACACAATTTACATATATATAAATTTCATTTCAAAAAAATTGAAGATCTCATGAGCAAATTTCCAGTTAAACTTATGTAATACCCCAAAAATTTTAAGCTAAGGCCCGAACTGTTCTTTATTTGCATATAAGGTCTTATCAGGTTATTCTTAAATTGCTCATATTTGTAAATGTATTTTTTTTTAGTATGGGAATGATTTTGGATATCAATTAAGGTCACTAAAACCTCCTAGCACAAAGTAGAGTTGAAAGTTTCCTTATCGATTAAGTTTTGATGTAAGATTCTACTTGGGTCAACTTCAAACGAACATATATCTTAGAATATAAAGAGTTACATGGATCATAACCTATCAAATTAAAGTATTTGAATCTTCTTTCCAACGCCACCAATTTCGCAATAATCCGAGGTTTGAGTAAAAAGTGATGACCATTTTAGTAACCTGATACAGTGCAATGGCGAATTAGCCGACGGGAAAACATTAAAAAGGGTTCTTTTTGTATTTTTACCTCTAAGAAAATCCTAAACGAATTTCTTGATTAATTAAAGACCCAAAACAATCAGATTCTCATCTCCTAATACATTAGTCTCTTCTCTCTCAAACCCTAAGACAACATCCTAAGGAAAAATTAAAGTAGAATATTCCATTCAAGATTCTTTCAATCTTTTTCAAAATTCTTCTTCAATGTAAGTCCTTCTCCAAGAATTTCATTCTTTCCAACTCAAATTCTTCCATACAATTATGAATCACTAATGGAAATCATAATTCTTGGCCATAGAGATTTCAAGAAACTAATTCAAGAAATCTCAAGAAAGGTTTTCTTGATTTTTCTCCTTCAAGCTAGGGTTTCAAGGCTTCTAATCAAGTTCTTCTTCAAGATTCTTCAAGAACCTTGTTTTTCCAAGTATGTAAGGTTATCATAGTGTTGGACTAGTTCGTCCTCACGCCCTATATCTACTTTCAAATCAATAAAAGAGTAATCTAGGATTCTATCCCTAGATTTGAGTATTCTTGAGATGAGTTGATTTTGAGTTCTTGAGTTTCAGATTCTTTTTGAAATTCTATTCCTAATTATTGAATTGCTATATGTTATGCATTAAGATTCTTGAGTTGATTCGTTCATGTCTATATGAACCCTATGAATTAAGTATTTTTTTAGATGAGTAGTATCATGGAGTTATGAGTCTTGCGTTATGTGTACCGAGTTTCCTTATTGCTATTAAGATCCTTGAGTTGAGTCGTTCATGTATATAATTCCACATGAACCCTATGGTTTGAGTTATAAATTTTGAAAAGCTTTTTAAAGCCAACATTTGAGTTCTTAAACTGAGTTTTGAGAAAGTAAATATGAGTTTTGAGAAAAGAATTTCTAAAACACGATTAGTCTGACATCTAGTATGTCATCAATGTATGAGCAGTATGGTATCTAGATATATCATCAATGTTTATGCACTATGACTTCCCGAGTCATCAATGATCATATTAAAATATGATTTTGATATGTTTTTTAGAAAGAGTTTTCAAGTATGAATTGAGTAAGAGTATAAGGGGACTATGTATGCCCAGATGCATCAATATTTATATTGATAAAAGAGAAACTGAGATTTCTAAATGAGTTATGAGTTCAAAAGATATCTCAAGAGCAGTTACCTCTTTTAAGAGGATAGTTTGAGCAATTATCTCGAACTAGAGGAAGAGTTATGTTTTTAAACATATGAACATGAGTATATATTATTGGGAGTAGTATTTAACACTGATATGGGGACGAGTTCAGACAACTCAAAGTCCTCATAAACCATGTATGCCAACATGGGTAAAGGGTCATACTTTTTAGATGATTCCTTATTGGTTTTTAAGCATAACTTAGTGGATCCACTTAGTTGAGGTGTCCTATACCCCGACAAGGTATAGGACAGTTCTGGCAGCGTGGGTGAAATATTGTATCATCACGTAGCTCATAGTGATGGTTGTCGGTTAGAGAATCTTCTTATAGAGTGAAAGTGTATTTTTATATATCACTTATTATGTTGAGTTCAGAGATGAGAAAGTATTTTGTAAAGCTTTAAATGATTTAACTTTTTTATTTCTTTACATTCAGCTTGAGTACATTATTATCTATTCCAGACCTTTCTTTCAGTTATTTGTTATTCAACTATATTACATACTCGTACATTCAATGTACTAATGTCATTCGACCTGCATCTTTTAATGATGCAGATACATGTTATTAGGATTCTCAACAAGAGTTTGTTGATATCATTGTATCCGCTCGCCTGCTTATGATTGAGACCTCCTTGCTTTCAGGGTACTTCATTTTTATGAGTTGTTACTAGTAGTTCTCTTGAGGAGTCGTGGGTCTTGTCCCGACACTCATCCTCGTATACATTAGAGGCTTCATAGATAGACAGTTTTGGAGAGTCTTTCAGTTTCAAATATTTTATTTAAAACTTATGTTTCATACTCAGTATATTCAGCAAAGTTTTGAGATTCAGTAAACTGTTTTTAAACATTTCTTTCAATTTGATGCTTAGTATGCTTGAGTTAGTCTTTCGTTTGTAGTATGCTTGAGTTAGTCTTTCGTTTGTAGTCAGCCAGGATGAGGGTTCGCTTGGGGACCAGCAATGGTTCTCGAGTGCTGGCCACGTCCAGGGTGTAGGCTCAAATCGTGACAATTTAAACAACTAAAGTCTCCTAAAACGAAATGTATCACATAAATTGAGACAAATAGTATGACCCGAATTGAAAAGAAAGAAGCATCATTTACCAAGGACAAGGACAACATTAAACGTGTACACCCACCAAGTTGTCTTTGCTTTCATGACTCCTCTCTCCTTCTCGGTACATCTCTAGCTACTCCTTCTCATTGTCTGCCCTAAACACGTGATTTGTGAGTAGAACAATATTATGGCAGCTTTATATAAATAAAAACATCATTTTTGTTTTAAAACAAAGTAGAAAACAACAACAAAAAAAATAGTATACATCGAACCACCAAACTTCCTTGTAGATTCCCTCGCATCCAGACATAGGAAACTAAGCTTATTCCTAATACCTAAGTTCCTCCTTAAAAACACAAAAATAACATTATATTGTACTACTCAAAGGAAAATTAAATCTGGGCTCATAAAGTATTAAAAAGAATATTCATGATTTATTCACACACAATATTATTATTATTTTATCCCTAGAAGCTCCCACCCTTTTTACAATCCGAATTCACAATCTTTGAGTTCAACAAGTGAGAAGTGCTTAATATCCCAGCAACTCTCTATCATCAATAATACTATATTCATTTTTTAATTTTGTTTGAAATTAGTTCAGTTTGAAGAAGTCATGGACTTTTTGTGGTGATATAGTTGTGTAGTTTCAACTACTTTTCTTAAAAGTTTTGGACCTAAGAAGGAGAATTATTTTGACTAGAATTAAGTGAGTTAATATCTTAAAAGGTCACTGAACTATGAGAAATTATCTTATAAAGTTACTAAATTTTATTTTGTATCACTAAAATCACTCAACTTAATACCTTTATCTTCTAAAATCACTCAACTACAATTTATCATTAAAACAAATTTGACATTGCAAATTAAATTAATTTTTATGCCATGTCATCGTGGACCCCACAAATAAATAAATTATAAAATTTATTTATTTTAATGTCATGTATCATGGACTCCACAAATAAACAAAATTATAAAATTTATTCTTTTTTATGTCTTCCCCTCTTAAATTTTGTTTTTGCTATCAAATCTGTAACTTTTTTTTTTTGGAACTATTACATACAATCAAAATTTCGATCTTATCAAAAAAAATTTAATCAACATTGGAAATAAATGTTAAATTCAATGGCATTGACTATATTGCCTCCCGTGATTGAGCACCATTGTTAGCTAAAAAAATAAATATATATATATATATATATATATATATATATATATATATATATATTGTGTCATAATAGGTGTCTCACGTAACCACAAAAAGTTACAAAAATAATTTCTATACTTTGTTATACATGCTGAAATCTTGTTTATAATGAAGTGTTTTGGGTACATTTTGTGGTTTGGATCTTCATTTCAGTTTTTCTATATATGAATTCCATTCCTGTTATAAATAAGAGACTATAAGACTAATTATCTCTGAATATATTCACTATAGACTTTACAACGCCTTTCTGTGGATGAGAACTTTTGGGAGAAATAGAGAAAGAAGTAGAAGAAGGAAGCAGGAGATTTGAGCAAGAGAAATAGGGTTTTAGTGTTTTAGAAGAAGACAACTTGTGCGTGGGTGGGTATATTAATAAATATATTTTATAATTTTATTTATTTGTACATGGCATAAAATATATTTTATTTTGCCATGTCAGATTTATTTTGGTGACAAATATAGTTTAATGATTTTAGAAGATAAAAGTGTTAAGTTGAGTGATTTTAGTGATACAAAATAAAGTTTAGTGACTTTACAAGATAATTTATCATAGTTTAGTGACCTTTTAAGATATTAACTCGAATTAAGTTGCCCAAACTGTAGGTTTGACAAGATTTAGAAAGTTTAAAATCTGTTTTTGAGCATGCATGATGTAAACATAAAAATTAAAATTGGCATTTACTTTTCTCATAAGAAATTAAAATAGCAAAAGAATACAATTCAATAAGCAGAGAGACATGTATTGAGTTTATTTGGTTGTATATAATTATAATAATGTCCTAAATGGAGACTCCTCTATTGAACATTTCCTTGTTATTTAAAATAGAATGAACTCTTTGCATCTTCAATTCTTCCCTAAACTTATTTATAAAATCATCTGCTTTTTTATCAACAGCATCTTCTTCCTCATTTCCAAACAACTTCCTCCCTCCACCACGACTACTACGATTCCCTACTTTTTTGTCGTCCTCAGCGCACGTGACAGATTTGCTTCGACATTTCGAATCTTCCGCATCTTGTGGTTGTTCATCGAGAGATGGAAATGGGGTGGGTTTTTGGGAGGAGAAAGAGAAATTGATGGAATGGACACGCTGAAGCAAAGATGGACTGTTTTGGGGGAAAGTAGTTAAAGGGGAATAATTAAATGGATCTGGAAATAAAGACAAGTTTACAGACCTCACACGCTGTAACAAAGATGGAGTTATAGGGAGTTGATCTTCACCGGCCTCTTGTTTCTTGTCATTTCTCAAGGTGGAAGTAATGACAAGAGTAGCAATCGTCACATTCAACACGCAGAAGAGAACAGTAGGCGTCAACCAGCTCAACACAGATTCAATCATCACACCCATTTCTTAGGCAAAAGGGAGTTAGGGTTACAAGTGGAGGACACTTTCTATTTATAGAGTGAAGTGAAGGAAGGAAGATGGTTAAGTTTACATACATATAAAAAAATAAAAAAATCTAATTTTGTGTATTTAAGAGTCTGTTTGGATTGATTTTTAGCTTTTTAACTTATAAGCCAAAAATTATAAGGTGGAAATTTTAAGTTATTATTTTTAATTTATTTTTATTATTTTAGCTTAATAATAAAAAATCTACTACTCCCTCCGTCCCATTTTATGTGACACCTTTTGGATTTCGAGATTCAAACAAATTTAATTTTGATCGTAAATTTTTCATAGATCTTTTAAACATTCTGAATTATCAATTGTTGTGACTTATAGTACTTTTTGCGTAGTTTACGAATATATAAATTTCATTTTTAAAAAAATGAAGATTTCATGCGCAAATTCTCGGTCAAACTTAAACTGTTTGACTCTCGAAAAATGAAAAGTGTCACATAAATTGGGACAGAGGGAGTATAATTTTTTATTTCACAATTGCCTTTTCCTATTTTATTTTGGGAAAAGGGTCTGAAAAATACTTTAACTTTGATCGAAATTGTTGTTACGATATCAAACTTTGGAAATGACCTTTTAACCCCCTGTACTATTTAATAGTGTAATTTAAAGGTATATATGTGTCTACGTGGACATCATAAATATTGCATCGTTTTAAATAGTAATGTGTCCGCAAGGGGTAAAAGATCTTCTATAAAGTTTGGTATCGTAACAGCAATTTCGACCAAAATTAGAGTATTTTTCAGACCCTTTCCCTTTTATTTTTAATCAGAGTACTGGAGTTTTGGGATTTTAACTAAGTAGAAGGCATTTAGATATACACACAACAAATTATCTTTTCCAATCCGGTTTTTCCTTCATTTTCGGGTGAAAATCATTCTCATCTTCTTTTTAAAAAAAAAATTCAAACTCCCTTCTCAATTTTGAACAACAATCAAACTTTTCATTTTATTTTATGCATTGTCTTTGTTATTCTTATTATATCACATATATGTAATACCTCTTTATATTATATATAATTTATTGTTAACCTATGTATTTATAAGTTTTTCTTTAAGTTCATTAACATTATAATAAGAAGAGTAATATTTTTATGAATTTATCATAAAATTTAATATTATTTTTATGATAGCTATTTCAACATTATATGCATTAATTAGCGTGTGCATATGTATGTATATATATTTTTTTGTCTTTCTCCACTCTGTTACTTTATGTGTTTCATATTGCTTAGTCCTTCTTGATATGACACCATTTAAAAAAAATTAATTAGTAGTATATTTTACTGAATTAACACAATTAATGCTTCAAAACATAAATTTGACTACTACTATTTTATACAAATATTTAATACTAAGGACAATGGTAGACATAAAAAAAAGGATAATTTTTTTTGTTTTCATAAATTGGACAAGTATATTAAAACAACTATTTTTAGAATAAGGGTCAAGTAATATAAACAGTAAAAGTATGCTTTATTATCTATACAAATAAAACAGAAATTGATTGGCGTTGATGGAGTATTACATAAATTATAGATTAAATAATTTACAATCTAAATAAATATCTTTAAGAACTTGACCTTAATTAAATTAATTACTTTGTATTCTCTACATCAAAATATATTTGTATAGTGTAACGACTTGTTTCCATCGTTATAGAAATGCCAACGGGGAAAATTTGTGACCGGAAAACTTTTTCGTACAATTTGGATTTTTTCAACCTAGTCCAGATTTGGATGAAATCGGAGTCATTGAGGTGTAGAGAAATCTGGTAACAATTGGGTTAATCATTTATGATTTTGATTACATGAGTAGTTAGATAACTTGTTAAGGAATCCGTACGACTTTACAGAATTGAATTCGGGCGAGTAGAACTCCCGAAATAGATCTTAGCGTAAATGATATTTACTGAGCGTCGTGGGTTAGAGGTGTGTTGTGAAATGAAAATTTTGAAATTCTTGAAATAGCTCTCTATTTCATTTTGGCCGCTTTGGCGGGGATTTCTGCCGCTCTAGTGAGGTGGTGGCCGTTATGGCGGGCCTGACGCGAATTAAAGTCGTTAATAAACCCTTAAACGACCTCATTATGCACTTTTCGACTTTTTGAGCTAAGGAACAACTCTCAGGCGACTCATACTCATTTTTTCACCATTCTTGAGGCTAAAGGTAAGCTTTTCACTCCCCGAATCCATTCTTCGATCCGTAGAACGTAATAGAATGGGTGAATATTGATGGGGGAGGGTTTGGTTATGGATTCTATGGTGGAAACAACCCTAATTTGGATAATTGGGATCATGGGTTTGATCTAGGGTTCATAGAATTGTTACTAATCCGGGTAATTAATAATTGTTTATTGATTCCCGTATTATATTGATTGTTTGTAGACCAAGAACAAGCGGAACGAATCCGGAAAGGGAAGGATCAAGTTTCTTAGGGTTTCAAGCTTGTTTCGAGGTAGGTGATGGTTGTGATGCTATGATTGTCTGATGTATGCTTGTTATTGCTTCATTATGATTTTTGTATATGTATGAATGTTGTAATGTTGATCACACTTGTTGTAAATGAGATAGAGAATTGATGAATGCCATGAAATCATGACTTAAATGTATGATCTTGATGATATACTTGTGATTTGTGATTGTGGTGTGTGAATGAGATTGGTTGTCACATTTCGGCATAACTAACTTGGATCGGTTGCCACGGTTCGACATAAAAATGGGATCGATTGCCACGTTTTGGCATAAATATGGAATCGGTTGCCACATTCTGGCATGCTAACTGTTTGGGTTTGGGTTCCATGAGAGGATCAGTGATTTGATATAAAATGTGAAGTTGTTCGTTGTTTGTAAATATTGATAATGTTGCATATGTTGATATGTATACATGTGATTATAATGTTGTTTGACTTGTTTATGTTGCACTAGTGGGATAGCCGTGTGATCCTACCAATACACTGTGGTTGTGTACTGATTCTGCACTTGCTCTTATTTTTGTTGAGTACAGGGCATCTTCAAGCGGCTATTGACAGACCTCGCTTAGAAGATCAGTGATCGTCGCTCTGAATTCAAGGTGAGCCAATTCTTCCGGGCTTCCATGGAATTCTATTTCGTCTATGTCCACCATTTCCGAACTTAAACATTTGTTTTAGTTAGTTCATTAGTATGGGGTTGTACCCCTTCTTGTTTAGACTTGGTTCATTGTTAGAATGTTTTGGTACATTGACTTTCAGGTTCTAGGTTATTCTTCTGCATTATTAGTTATTATTGTTAGACTTTTATTAGAGTTTATGGGAACTCTATTTTTATTGCCTTAGTTTTTAGATTATTTGCTTGGTCTGGGTTGTAGTAGTGGTTCTCGCACCGGAGTGTTAGTGTGAGTGTCAATCACAACTGTCTGGGTCATGACAAAGTTGGTATCAGAGCCTAGGTTCATTGATCTCGATGTACCAAAACGAGTCTAGTAGAGTCTCGCGGAACGGTACGGGGACGCCTTTACTTTTCTTCGAGAGGCTATAGGACTTTAAGAAATCTCTTTGTTTTCTCTTGTCTTCTTTCGTGCAATGACTTGATTCCAATTGGTATCTGGCGATTCAAATTAGTATCTAACCTCCTTCACTTTTCTGTCCGCAGAAGGTTAATACTAGGTATAACAGCGTCAGGCTCGTAGCTCCCGTCAATGCTCCGGTTGAGAAATCTGCAATGAGATGTCGCGATCGAGGCAGGGTAGAGGCCGTCGAAGAGTAGCGCATGCTAAAAATGGAGCTTCGGTTGCGAATGCTCCTATGAATGAGAATCCCCCTATGCATCATGAGGAAATGGAAGAAGAGGTTGAGGTTGAGAATGTTGAGGAAGTTGGACAAGAGAAAGAGGTGCAGGTTGAGGCTACATGTATTCCTCCCATCGATCCGGTGTTAGCTCAACAAATCATGTCGTTCGTAAAAGGGTTGGCTGGTCCTAGAGTGCTTCCATCTGTTCAAGCAACTCAAGCTCCTACTAATCGTCATGTTGCTAGCACTGCGCCTAAGACGGGTGGAACGAGAGGTAATGATTATTTCTTCTGTCATTTGTTGGGTTCTGTCATGGCTAGTAATGAGCATGAAATGTTGACTAAGTTTTTGAAGCTAAAGTCTCATGTGTTCCTTGGTTCTGAGAGTGAGGATGCTTATGAGTTCATCTTAGATTGCTATGAGAGGCTGCATAAATTGGGTATTGTTCATCAACATGGGGTTGAGTTTATGTCCTTTCAACTTCAAGGTGAGGCCAAGCAGTGGTGGAGAACTTATATGGAGTGCAGATCTTTTCCTTTACCTCCACTTACTTGGACCCAATTTCATGCTCTATTTCTAGAGAAGTATGTGCCTAGGACCTTGAGGGATCACATGAAAGATGAGTTTATGGCTTTGGAGTAAGGTGGTGTATGTGGATGCTTATGAGGCCAAGTTTCATGCTTTATCTAGATATGCTACGCAATTGGTGACTACAGAGGAGGAGAGGATCCGGTTATTTATTAGAGGATTGAATTCTGAGTTGCAAGTATTAGCTGTTCATATGACTTCTGTAGGGAGGAGCTTTAATGAGGTAACAGACTGTGTTAAGAATGTAGAGGGGGTGAGGCGAGACGGTCAAGCTAAGGCATGGGCAAAAAAGGCAAAGAACTCGGGTAACTTTCAAGGTTCTTATTCTAAGGGGTTCGGAAGGCCAACGCTTACAGCTAAGCCAATTCAGTCCGTTATGCCCGTCTTTACAGGTAGTTACTCGAAAACTCCATCTCATAATTTTTAGGATAGCCAGGGAGTCGCGCCTTCGACAGGCGGCAGACCATCTTTTGATCGTACTTGTTACAATTGTGGAGAACCTGTGCATATGAGGAGAGATTGTCCCCACCCACGTGTGTTAGATTCTGTGCAGCAGCAGTCTAGAGCAGTGGTACCCGTGGGAAATGGTAATAATGGTCGAGGGCGTCCACAAGGTGGGCGAGGAGGTAATCAGCGAGGCTGTGGAGGTAGAGGAAATTGTAATGGTAACGGAGGTAGGGGTAACGCGCAACCAGGCAGGAAACTAGCTCATCATGATAATAGGGTTTAGTGTTATACTTTTCCGGGCAGGAATGGGGCGGAGGCGTCTGATGCGATGATCACAGGTACTATTCTTGTTTGTGACCGAATGGCTAATATGTTGTTTGATTCGGGTTCTACTTATTCTTATGTATTTGTGCGATTTGCCTCAAAGTTTGATATGATTTGTGATGTACTTGATGTCCCTATCCATGTTTCTACCCCAGTTGTAGAGTCAGTCATAGTTACCCATGTTTATCGTGCTTGTCCTATTTTGTTTATGGGATTTCAGACTTGGGCTGATTTAGTGATTTTGGATATGATTGACTTCTACATAATCTTATGCATAACTTGGTTGTCCCCCTATTATGTTGTGCTTAGTTGTAATACTAAGTCTGTAACTCTAGAAATTCCGGGAAGGTAAAAATTAGAGTGGGAAGGGGTGTACAAGCCTAAGCAAGCTAAGATTATATCCTTCATTCGGGCTAGTAAACTGGTAGAACAAGGTTGTTTGGCTTATTTGGCTCATATTAGGGATGTTGAGATTGAGGCTCCATCCATTGAGTCTATTCATGTGGTGTCAGAAGTTATAGAAGTGTTTCCTAATGATTTGTCTGGTATGCCTCCGGATAGAGATATAGATTTTTGCATTGATTTAGAGCCTGGTACGCGTCCCATTTCTATCTCTCCATACCGCATGGCTCCGGCAGAATTAAGAGAGCTTAAGGCTCAAATCCAAGAACTTCTTGATAAGGGATTTATTCCCCCTAGTGCTTCCACATGGGGTGCTCTAGTTTGTTTATTAAGAAGAAGGATGGTAGTATAAGAATGTGTATAGATTACCGGCAATTGAATACGTTCACTATTAGAAACAAGTACCTTTTGCTTCGAATAGATGATCTTTTTGACCAATTGCAAGGTGCTTCAGTTTCTCTAAGATTGATCTAAGGTTCGGTTACCATCAATTTAAAATTAGGCCTGAGGATGTGCCCATGACGGCGTTTAGAACTCGTTATGGGCACTATGAGTTTTTGGTTTGACCAATGCGCCTGCAGCTTTCATGAGTTTGATGAATGGGGTGTTCAAACCATTTATTGATTCGTTCGTGATAGTTTATATTGATGATATTTTGGTTTATTCAAAAAGTGAGAAAGAGCATGCCAACAATTTTGTAGTGTTTTGGGTGTTTTGGGAAGCGAAAGCTTTATGCTAAATTTTCTAAGTGCGAATTTTGGTTGAAATCGGTTGTATTTTTTGGGCATGTAGTTTCAAAAGAAGGAGTAATGGTAGATCCCCAAAATATTGAGGCGGTTAAGAATTGGTTTAGGCCTAGCTCTGTGACGGAAGTTAGGAATTTTGTTGGGCTCGCTAGCTATTATCGTCGATTTGTGAAGAACTTTGCTTCTATTGCCACTCACTTGACTAATTTGACCAAAAAGGAGATGTCATTTGAATGGACTGAAAAATGTGAGAAGAGCTTTCAAAAGCTCAAGACTCTCTTGACCACCGCGCCTATTCTAGCATTATCGGTTGAAGGTAAAGATTTTATTATTTATTGTGATGCTTCACATTCTGGTTCGGGTGTTGTGTTGATGCAGGATAAGAATGTTATAGCTTATGCCTCGTGTTAATTGAAGGTGCATGAGAGGAATTATCCAATGCATGATTTAGAGTTGGCAGCGATAGTGTTTGCTCTTAAGATATGGCGGCATTACCTCTATGGTGTCAAGTGTGAGGTGTTTACTGATCATCGTAGTTTGCAACATATGTTCACTCAAAATGATTTGAATTTGAGGCAGCGAAGGTGGATGGAGTTACTTAAAGATTATGATGTGACCATTCAATACCATCCGGGCAAGGCTAATGTGGTGGCAGATGCTTTGAGTTGAAAAGCGGTGAGTATGGGTAGTTTAGCTTGCTTGAGTGTAGCCAAGCGACCTTTGGCTAAAGAAATTCAGACCTTAGAGTCTAAGTTCATGCAGTTGGGCATCTCAGAAAGAGGTGAGGTGCTAGCTAGTATTGAGGTAAGGGCCACTTTCATTGAAGAGATCAAGGCCAAACAATTTGAAGATGAGAATTTGGAGGAACTTAGAAAGAAGACTGTGATTGGTAAGGCACAAGAGACCACTCTGGATGCGGATGGTTTGCTCAATTTTAAAGAGAGAATTTGTGTTCCTAGAGTAGATGACTTGATTGAGAAATTATTGGCGGAGTCTCATGGTGCGTGATATTCTATTCATATAGGTGTGATCAAGATGTATAGAGATTTGAAGAGAATTTATTGGTGGCTGGGCATGAAGAAAGACATATCGGAGTTTGTGGGGAAGTGTCAAAATTGTCAACAAAAGAAATATGAACATCTAAGGCCTGCAGGTTTGCTTCAAAGAATGTCAATTCCTGAATGGAAATGGGAAAGAATAGCTATGAATTTTGTGGTTGGTCTTCCCAAGACTTTGGGGAAGTTTGATTCTATTTGGGTAGTGGTTGATAGATTGACTAAGTCAGCCTATTTTATTCCAGTAAGAATAGATTATAATGCTGAACAATTGGCTAAAGTTTATGTGAAAGAGATAGTGAGGTTGCACGGAGTGCCCCTTTCTATCATTTCAGACTGTGGTACCCAATTCACATCCAAGTTTTGGAGAAAATTACATGATGAATTGGGCACACAACTCACTTTTAGTACAACCTTCCATCCACAGACAGACGGACAGTCGGAGAGGACTATTCAAGTATTAGAAGACATGTTGAGGGTATGTGTGATTGATTTTGGAAGTCATTGGGATAAGTTCTTAACCTTGTGTGAATTTTCTTATAACAATAGTTATCACTCCAGCATTAATATGGCACCATTTGAGGCACTCTATGGGAGGGGATATAGATCACCCATAGGATAGTTTGAGACTGTAGATGTGAAACCATTGGAGGTTGATTTAGTGAAGGATGATCAAGATAAGGTTAGGAGTATTCAAGCTAAGCTTCTAGCAGCCCAGAGTAGACAAAATAAGTATCCGAATCATAAGGTAAGAGACATGGCGTTTCAATCCGGTGAAAATGTTCTTCTTAAGGTATCACCCATGAAAGGGGTGATGAGATTTGGTAAGTAGGGTAAGCTCAGTCCGAGATACATTGGTCAATTTGAAATTCTTGAATGCGTGGAACCGGTGGCATATAGATTGGCTTTACCTCCTAATTTATCAAGTGTTCATCCGGTATTTCATATATCCATATTGAAGAGGTATCATGGTGATGAGAATTATATCATTAAGTGTGACTCAATTGTATTAGACAAGGACCTCCAATATGAGGAGGAACCGATTGCAAATATGAGGTATCAATATTATTATTTTAATTAATCAATGACTTGGACAGCTAAGCACAAATTATAATTTAAGATAGGGGCGACCTCAGATTCTCTTAATTATGTTATTAAAAAAAGACTTACAATAATCAGATAAGAAGTGTGTGACTTGGGAAGTATACCAAACCAACATATAACTATTAGCATGTTTATATATACTCAAATGGGATTAGTATAGACTTTGTAAGACGGACCGTTTTTATTATACTACTAAAAAAACTGAATTTAACGGTTGACAAATTTTATAGCTAAACAGTAAAATCAATTGATAATACTATTTAGTGATTAATTAAAGAGAAAATTTCATTAGTTAGGAGCAAAATAACGACAACTAATTCCAATAATTTTTAGTTGTGATGTATATTAAATGTTAGCTAATGATATATATCAACAATTTGCATGGTGAATAAAGCTTAAATTTTTTAGTAAGGTATTCTCTTATTTATATTTATATTTATATTTTATTATATAAGAGTGACTTTATGCTGAAGCAGGCATGTCTCCGTAGACGTACCTACTTCAGCGTGTTTCGAAAAAAAATTAAATTTTATTTGTTCTACTTTAATTTAATTAGTGTATAAATTTTTTGAAATTATGAGATCCGTTTTAGCTATGACATTTAGTTTTAAGTTCATACTCTTTACTTATAGCTTTATTATTTTGAATGTCAGTAATATTTATTTATATCTTATAATTACTTTGAGTAAAAAATCAACGATCGATGACAAAAAATACTTTAATTATGAACATCTTAATGTACCTCTTCGCATTATATTTGAGCAATCAAAAAGTAATTAACAACTTAAAATACTTAAAAATCATATTAAAATTTAATTAACCTTCTAAATTCTATCTGTATCACATAAATTTTAAAAAAAATAGAAATTGAGTCCGTACTAGCACGGACACTGTGTCTAGTATAGAAAATATGCAACACAAGAGTATTAAAAATATCTCTATGACTCATGTATACACCATTCACAATCACTTTCTTCATTTCTGTAGCAAATTAATAATAATAATTAAAAAAATCTGCATTTCAATTTTGTTTGTCTTTTCCTGCCGCCTATAGAGATACTAGAAGGAAATGGCACGTGCTGAGCATGGACCCAATAATAAACATCAACAGTGATATAGATGTAATCATGAAGAATTAACATACAATCTGTTAATCTTTTCGTAGTGCAAAATCTATTTTTCCAACAAAATAATTTCAAACAAATATCATAGAAATAATGAAATATACAATATGAAGTTGAATAAATTTTGAAAATAACAAAAAATCATATAATCAACAAGATGAAAGGAAGAAGAGTCAAGTCCTCTGAATTCACAAAGTTTCCTTAGGGAAATTATTCCCCACAAGTATTTGAGGTTATGGAATATATCCTCCCAGAATAAAATGACTCACGACAAATAAATAGCGGTACCTCAAATTTGTTGTCCAGCGAACCACTCAATGGCTTGTAATTACACTTGAAGTTTTTGAAAAAGCAGAAACTTTTTTCTTACTATGTAGTGTTTTTCTTCTTGTAAACTTGTTTCAAAAACTTGTATCAATATCTAAGAAAGATTCAGATATTTATAGCCTATAGGTGAGCACGATGATTCATGCATGATATGTGAAAAGGTAGCCTAGAAATACGAAAGGTTGCATGAAAATACAAAAGGTTGCATTCATCTTTCATAAGTATTCATGAATGGAATAACTTCATTCATACTTGCAGCACTTTCACATTTTTAATTCACCAATCTTTATTTTATGTACCATTATCCATTCACACATTATACAATGAACCCAACAATCCTCCACATGAATGGAAATGACTATAACGCGAAAGATAGATATACACGGACTAGTGTGTGATTACAAACAAAGAGTAGTTGAATCGGGATAAGTGGGTTTCCCTTTGAACTTTCTGTAGTGAACTTATATCGGATGCACTCGATCAATCGGTAAATGCGATATCTTTGAACCGTTAAACTTGAATGTACACCTAGACAATATAAGTCACACAACCAATTTTTTACCATCTATGGTTCTCACAGTTTTGTTCGTTTCAGCCATGAACACTTCCTGGTTTCATGAAAGCTTAGAGAATCGGCCTTTACTAACATTCTCCTTGAAGCGGCTTCCGTTTCACTCCCACATAGGTGATTACTCCCGTAGAGAAACTATTTGGTCATGCCTTGCCAAACTTAGAAACCATTAATAATAACTTTGATATGAGCTTTATCGTTGGTTACTAAACATTGTCTTCATCATGAGAATGGGTTAGATTATTTGACAATGTTGGACCGTCAAACACAACTTTGTTTGATCTCTTTGAACCTAGCTCTTGGGATCTCCAGTCTGCTAGGTAGAGTTACCATCATGCTTGACTTGTCCTAGGCCTTAAACTTACCTTCTTAGATGACCTTTCAACTCCCTCTCTATTTAGGTCTTTTGTAAGTGGATCCGATACATTATCTTTTGACCTTACATAGTCAATTGTGAAAATTCCACTAGAGAGTAGTTCTCTAACAGTATTATGTCTCCGTCTTATGTGACGAGATTTACCGTTATACATCATGCTCCCTACCCTACCTATTGCAGCCCGACTATCACAATGTATGCATACAGGTGCTAATGGTTTAGGCCAATACGGAATATCTTCCAAGAAATTCCAGAGTCATTCAAATTCTTCACCGGCTTTATCTAAAGCGATAAATTCAGATTTCATAGTGGAGCGAGCAATACATATCTGTTTGGATGATTTCCAAGAGACTGCTCTACCACCAAGAGTAAATACATATCCACACTTCATTTGATCCGGTGATCCAATTTGCATCACTATATCCTTCAATTACTGTTGGATATTTTTCAAAATGCAAAACATAGTTTTGAGTATGTTTTAAATACCCTAAAACTCTCTTCATTGACATCCAGTGAGTTTGATTGGGATTGCTCATGTACCGACTCAACTTACTAATAGCACATGCTATATCTGGTCATGTACTGTTAATGATATACATCAAACTTCTCAACACTCTCGCATAGTCCAATTGTGAGTCACTTTCACATTTCTTTCGAAGTGCAAAGCTCACGTCTATTGGAGTCTTGACAATATTGAAGTCCAAATACTTGAACTTGTCAGGTAGCTTTTCAATATAATGAGTCTGTGACAAAGCCAAACCTTGTGGAGTTCAAAGAATTTTTATTCCCAATACAATATCTGCCACTATAAGGTCTTTCATTTCAAATCTACTAGTAAGCATTTTCTTAGTAGTATTTATGTCAGCTAAGCCTCTACTGATGATTAACATATCATCCACATACAAACAAACAATGACCTTATGATTGGTGTCCTTAATGTAAACACATTTGTCACACTCGTTAATCTTAAATCTGTTTGTCAACATTGTTCGGTCAAACTTTGCATGCCACTATTTGGGTGCTTGTTTCAGTCCATAAAGTGACTTCACAAGTTTGCACACTTTTCTTTCTTTACTAGGAACCACAAACCCCTCGAGTTGTTCCATGTCAATTTGTTCCTCTAACTCTCCATTTAGAAAAGTTGTTTTTACATCCATTTGATGGATTTCAAGATTATATACTGCATCTAGTCAAACCAACATCCGAATAGATTTAATCATTGTCACTAACGAGTACGTATCAAAGTAAACAAGGTCTTCCTTTTGTTTGAAACCTTTGACTACGAGTCTTGCCTTGTACTTGTCAATAGTAACATCAACCTTCATTTTCCTTTTAAAGATCCATTTTGATCCTAAAGGCTTATTTCCCGGAGGAAGATCAATCAACTCCCAAGTATGGTTATTCAAGATTGATTCAATCTCACTATTGACAACTTCTTTCCAAAAAGATGAATCCACAGAAGACATTGCTTCTTGGAAGGTTTGAGGCTCATTATCAATGAGAAATGTTACTAAATCTGATCTGAAGGAAGTAGCAATCCTTTGACACTTACTACGCCTTATATTTTCTTCATTTTATATATTTTCCTCTGGTTCATCTTGAAGTCGTTTAGACCCCCACTAGACTCTTCATATCTAGCTTTATACGAGTAAATATGTTCAAATAATTCAGCATTATCTGATTCAATTACCGTATTGTCAAGAATATCTGGATGTTCAGATTTATGAACCAAAAATTAACATGCCTTACTATTTATAGCATATCCAATAAACACACAATCCACAGTCTTTGGTCCAATTTTCAACCTTTTGGGTATAGGAACTTGGACTTTTGCTAGACACCCCCACACTTTAAAATATTTCAAGTTGGGTTTCTTTCCTTTCTATTTTTCATACGGAATAGATTGTGTCTTGCTATGGGGCACTCTATTGAGTATTCGATTTGTTGTAAGGATAGCTTTCCCCCATAAATTTTGTGGTAAACTTGAACTTATAAGTAAGGCATTCATCATTTCCTTCAAAGTTCAGTTTTTCTTTCTGCAATCCCATTAGATTGTGGTGAATAAGGGACAATCGTTTAAGGGATAATTTCATTTTCCAAACATATTTCTGCAAATGGAGATTCATATTCTCCACCCCTATCACTTCTTATCATTTTTATATTTTTATCCAACTGATTTTCTACTTTAGTTTTGTATTGCCTAAATGCTTCAATTACTTCATGCTTACTTGATAGCAAATAAACATAACAATATCTAGTGCAATCATCAATAAAAGTTAAGAAATACTTTTTCCCACCACGCGTTGGTGTTGATTTCATATCCCAAATGTCCGTGTGAATCAAGTTTAAAGGATTGGAATTTCTTTCAACAGATTTATAAGGATGCTTAGCAAACTTAGCTTCCATACATATTTGACATTGTGTTTTATTGCACTCAAAATTAGGCAATACTTTCAAACTAATCAGTTTTTGCAAGGTCTTATAATTGACATGTCCTAAACGTTCATGCCATAAACCACTCGACTCAAGAAATTAAGTAGAATAAGAACTTTTATTGTTAGCAATTGTCATTACATTGAGCTTAAACAAGCCCTCGCAAAGGTGGCCCTTTCCAACATACACTTCATTTTTACTAATTACAACCTTGTCAGAAACAAATACACATTTGAATCCATTTTTAGTAAGAAGTGGAGTAGAAACCGAGTTCTTTCTTAAGTCTGGAACATGTAGCACATTCTTGAGAGTCACCACCTTGCCAGATGTCCTCTTCAAGAGAACTTTGTTCGTTCTTTCAACCTTTGCAGTTGTTGAGTTTGTCATGTAAATCATGTCATCACCTTGAGTAGGCTCATATGATGCAAAAATTTCTTTGTTGGAGCATACATGGCGGGTGGAACTGGAATCTATCCATCACTCTCTTGAATTTTCAACAAGATTGCATTCAGAAAGCATAACACATAGATCATCATTTCAAATTCAGCAACATTTGCTTGATCTTTCTTCTTTTCTTTCTTGGAAACCTTACAATCTACGGCTCTATGACCATTTTGCCACAATTAAAGCAATCACCTTTGAGTTTTTTCTTAGGTTGACTACTTTGTTGTGCAGAGCTTGCCTTTCTCTTCTTAGACATTCCATCTTTAACAATCTTGACTCCTAATATTGTTGAATTTCCACGAGACCTCTTCTCTGCAGCCTTATTGTCCTCTTCAATTCTCAATCTTACAATGAGATCTTCAAGGGACATCTCCTTTCTCTTATGCTTTAAGTAATTTTTGAAGTCCTTCCACAAAAGAGGTAATTTCTCAATCATAGCAGCTACTTGGAAGGCCTCATTAATCACTAGACCTTCCGCAAGGAGATCACTGATAATCATTTGCAATTCTTGAACTTGAGTAACAACAGATTTGCTATCTACCTTCTTGAAGTCCAGAAACTTTGCCACGATGAATTTCTTCAATCTGGCATCTTCCGTCTTATACTTCTTTTCTAAAGCATCCCAGAGGTCTTTGAAAGTTTTCTTATTACTATACACATTGTACAAGTTATCATGAAGCCCATTAAGAATATAGTTCTTGCATAGGAAATCAGAATGCTTCCAAGCTTCAATAACCATAATGTGTTCACCTTCCGGAGTTGAATCTGTTAACTCAGGAACACTTTATTTGATGAGTCTTTGTAGACTCAAAGTAGTTAAATAAAATAGCATGTTTTGCTGCCACCTCTTGAAATCCATGCCAGTGAATTTTCCAGGTTTTTCAGCTGATGCTATATCAGGTGCAATACTTGTACGACTCGACGAAGCAATATTCATTGCACCAATTTTTGATGTCGTATCAGCCATGATTTCAATTTCATTAGTCATCTTGTTGTCAGAAAAGACAAGCACACTTAGTGTCTTCAAATAAAGACCTGATCTTTATTTCCAGTTTGTTTCTAGTTTAACGATGAAGTTTATAACTCCCAATCATTAACCGAATGAACTTTGATTTTCTAACGAACTTTTTAGGTTCTGCAGGTCAGTATCAAGTTCAAACAGAGTATAAAACGTCAAAGATTTTAATCTCCAGAAACCAATTATAAATAAAGTATTGTCATATATTTCTTCAGATTTAAAACATTAAAGTTCGAATAAACAATTACACAATAAGACAATCATAATTTCCTTAAGAATGTTAATCTTTTCGTAGTGCAAAATCTGTTTTTCCAACAAAATAACTTCAAACAAATTTCATACAAATAAGAGAAAATGGCCAAAAGCCCCCCAACCTATAGCCGGATTCCCAACTACACACCCATACTTCACGGGGGTCCTATTACTCCCTTGGATATTTTTTTACATATTATCTCACCCTTATTTGCGGACATGTCGAAGAAGGTGAGAACAATTCCCTTAGGCGCGTAAGAAGGGAAAATAAAACGTCAAAAGTTGAAGAAAAGTACTGGTGTGAGTCCAAATCAGCTATAATTAATCCCCAATGGTATAATCTCATTCTCTCCCAAAATCAACTCTCTTTTTCTTCCTATTTTTCTCAATTTTCAATTGTATATTCCTTTATTCTCTCCCAAATCAACTTAAAACTTTAATTTACTTGTCAAAACATTCAAATGTAGTTTCAATTTTGAAAAAGCTTGAAGCTTTAGGGCTTGTAATTTCTCCGATTTCATAGTTAGGGTTCAAAAATTGTTCTTCAAATTCATCATTTTTTGCTTTGTTAGGATAAATAATGGCAAATGCGGACTTGAATAAGCTTTCATAGTTAGGGTTCAAAAATTGTTCTTCAAATTCAATTGGAACGAAATCTCATATCATGAAGAGAATGGGGGTGATTATGGAGTGATTGAAAAAAGGTTAGGGTTTAGAGAAAGAAAGAAAAAATGAAAAGATTAAGGGAAATTTTAGAGTTATGGGGTCCATTCAATACTTGGCAGCGCGTGTAAACAAACATTTTATTATATCTGATTTATGTAGACATGTCAGCAAATAAGGGTGAGATAATATGTAAAAAAAAATGTTCAGGGGGGTAATAAGACCCCCGTGAAGTATGAGTGTGTAGTTAGGAATCCGGCTATAGGTTGGGGGGTAATTTGGCCATTTTCTCTACAAATAATGAAAAATACAATATGAAGTTAAACAAATTTTGAAAACAAAAAAAAAATCATATAATCAACAAGATGAAAGGAAGAAGAGTCAAGTCCTTTGAATTCACAGAGTTTCCTTAAGAAAATTATTCCCCTCAAGTATCCGAGGTTATGGAATATATCCTTCCAGGATAAAATGACTCACGATAAACAAATAGCGGTACCTCAAATTTGTTGTCCAGCAAACCACTCAATGGCTTGTAATCATTGACGTTTTTGGAAAAGCATAAACTTTTTTCTTACTATGTAGTTTTTTCTTCTTGTAAACTTGTTTCAAAAACTTGTATCTATATGTGAGAAAGATTCAGATATTTATAGCCTATAGGTGAGCACAATGATTCATGCATGATATGTGAAAAAGTAACCTAGAAATACGAAAGATTGCACAAAAATACGAAAGGTTGCATTCACCATAAATTTCATGAGTATTCATGAATGGAATAACTTCATTCATACTAGCATCACTTTCACATTTTCAATTCACCAATCTTTATTCTATGTACCATTATCCATTCACACAGTCTATGTACCATTATCGATGTGAGCTGAAGAAGTCTTCAAGGAGGTAGATTTCATGGCACTCGTGAGAGGTTAAGTGTCTAAGTGGAATTCACTCAAGCTCAATAATACTGGTTCAATGGAAATCAAAGATTTTGTGGCCATTTTTTAGGAAAGTCGATGAAGGAAGAAGACGTTGCTTTGCTGTCTGAGATTTGCTTTTGTTCTTTCCAATTTTGTTTTTTGATTTTAGCTTTGGACGTTTTTATTGGACTTGGGTCATTGCGTTTTGGATTTTAATAAATGGGGCAACGCCTAATGTTGACCAAAAGAAAAATTCAAGAATTTTATTATCTAGGCACTTCGGAGCAAGAGAAAATCATTGCTTACCTTTAATTGAATGCCTTGAAACAGTTATCAGCTTTCTTGCCCCAGTGTATTCAACTCTACAATACGTGGTATTTATAATGACATGTTAGTTATAAGGTCTACAAATATTAAATGATAGAATTACTGAGAATGACTTGTTAGTTGTAATATCTACCATTATAAAATGACAGAAGTACTTAGATGACATGTTACGTTGTAAGGTTTGCAATATGGAGTTTCAGTTGTAACATATAAACAAAAGGTTTTACATGCGAAAGTTGCAACAGGTTCAGAGTGGAGAACAAATTAAAAGTACCCTTGCCGGTAACAAAAAACAAAAAAAAAATTGACAGATTCATCCAACCATGGGACAAAGCTAAGTGAGAACTATTTGACGTCACAACTACATTTAGTCTACAAGCAAAGACGTTATACTAGAATTTAAATATATAATAATACTTGAGATACATGCATAAATTACATAAAAAAAATCATTTATGAGCAAAGAGTTCTGTTAGAGGTCACACATGCTTTGATACCTAAATCATTTTCAAAAGTTGTTTTGTCAAATAATCAAAGCCTTTGAGGTCATTCAAATAACATCAAAAATTGATCATCACTAATTGGTGTGTATAAATTGAATGATATTATGTATATAAATACAAAACATACAATGCATTTGACCCACATAAAGATTATTTTTAAAATTATTACACCGATGAGGCAATAGTAACATTTGTAGAAAGGTGGTGATCAACTTTTAAATCAATAATTGAGAAGTTTAAAAAGTGTATTGTAGTTGCAATTAGAAAGAGAATACAATTCTTTTGTTTCTCACTTACAATTTTTTGAATAACTTGGTTTGTAAAAAGAAATCAAAATTCTATTAAGAAAATCAAACTTGTAAAAATAAATTACTTGTGCGTGAGGGAGAGAGAAAATTAGCAATACTTGCAAGTGCAAGTGAGGGAGGGAGAGAAGCAAAAAAAAAATCAAAACTGAACAAGGAGAATTTGAACACACAAGTATCCAAAAGGGGTAAATATGTGTCAACTCGTAAAGATGAATAGTAAAAGTTCAACACGTGTTAACATGAAAAGGAGAAGTGATACTATTCACCAATGAGGTAATGACATAACACTAAATTATGGTACAACTATTTATTATTGTGTTCGTCCTATCTTGTTCATTTATAAATAAGGCAATTTATCAATTTTTCCGGCCAAGTTGCTAATTTACTAACATGTAAATATTAAGGGAAAAAATAGCAGCAGTTCAACGGTCATTACTTTCTACATTTTAAAAAGGGAAAAGGGTTAAACATGCCCTTAACATATTTCAAATGGTTCAAAAATGTACTCCTTCTATTTTTTTGGTTTAAAAATGCCCTTAATGTTTTTTTAAGGTTTAAAAATACCCTTTTTTAATAGTCGACTGACATGGCAAATGTGACATGGATTTTCTTTACCCATTTCAAAATATATGACCCACTTAGTCTAAAAATCCATTTCAAAAAATTTGACCCGATAGGCTGATCGTTTTTGGGTCTTCTGTTCCCATTAACTCTAGTTCTCTTCTTTCTTCTCCTTCAATTCATCTGTTCTCCATTCTCTAGTTAATTGCAGCAAGAAAAAGATGGAAGAAGTACAATGTTTGGAACAATCAACTTCTTCATGTAGGTAATTGGGGCTCCATCTTTGGAATACTGCTAATGAGCTTTGCGAATAAATTTTTGGGAAAACCAAACAATAAAATATGATATTAATAAGGATTCTCCAATTGCGAGTACGATATACAAGAATAGAGTAATGTCATCAAAGGTGAAAATTGATTATAACCATCTTGGACAACTAATTCTTAGGATTAAAATTCATACAGTAACTATAAGGAATAGTGCATTCAAAAAGCTAGCAATTAACTGAAAAGTTATGCATAAGTAAATCTTTCAAGGGTATAATTAGTTCGCAGCCGCAATATGGGAAATATCAAGAAGAAGAAAATTGAATCACCGAGCAATCATAAAAGGAGAATCAAACAGATGGGTCGGTTGAGAATCGTGCTAAAATGGAATTCCAAGGATATGTTAGGTTAATATCTAAACGGGTTTGTGGGTGGGTTTGAGTTTTTGTAGCATAGATGGGTCGGATCATTGGACTGGATTTTTAAAAAATAGGTGGACCAATAAGATGAAGCCATTTGTCTAATTTAATGACTCAGCATTTTCCATGTCAACAGGCTGTTAAAAAAAGGCAATTTTAAACCTTACGAAAACGTTGAGGGCATTTTTAAACCAAAAGATGGAAGGAGGGCATTTTTGAACCCCTTTTAAAAAACATATATAGTGATCTGATATATTGAAAAAATAATTAAAGACAATAAGTTTTAAAATTAAGAAAAAAAAGACACAAATCTTAAATATTGAGTAGAGATAACAATTTTAATATTAGTGTTAATGACACTCTCAAATTTTATTATTTACATAAGACTCAATCTTCCCCACTCCACTCCACTATTCTGCCGCCGATGTTGTCCCCACCCCTTCTACCACCATTGTTTTCACCACCACCTCCTCCTTTTACTCCTCTAATCCGCCACCTCCTTCTCTTCCTCTTGTCACGACTCAAACTATCGATCGTGTGGGTACCTACTCTAACACCTAGATAGAAGAACCCTTGTCACCTAATTTTAAAAACGGGCTATGCAAAAATTAATAAGATATAAGAAATCTCTTCAAAACGTTGAAATAATCGGGAAGACTCAAGTATAAGAATCATTTGTTTACAATTAACTGAAAAACTCCCCCCAAGAAACCAGTCTAAACAAGTACAAGAAATACTAAGAGAGTACAATGTAATAAAGAAAAATAAGACACAACTTCCACCATAAGGAAGGAATTGTAGAAGCGCACAGTCGGAGTTCATCTTCGTCTTCACCTAAGAAACATCACCGACCCTGCAACCAGACTATGTCAAGTGGCATAACAAGAGTAGTATCAGTAAAAGCAGCATGTAATGGTAGGCATCATCGATTGACCCGAACCCACCACATAATATCACACAAATAATCAAAGAAAATATGCAACTTGAATATAAAATTAAGGCCCCCATCCACCCATTCACTACTCTCACTACAAGTCATATAGATTACCTTAGAACTCCTACGCTCTATCTCAAGTCAACTACCTCATTTATCTAATCCATTCCATTTTCATATCAAATCATAGCCTAACCATTCTACCACATAAAGATTCCCCCGATACTATGCCACCACTAACTTTGACAAACATCCGTTTACTATTCCCCGCGAGCCCAACCCTTACCTTACGACACTCCCAATTATAAGATATATAGCAATGTAACCATTCTACCACATAAAGATTCCCCCGGATACAATGCCACCACTAACTTTGACAAACATCCGCTTACTATTCCCCTCATGCCCAATCGTTACCTTACGACACTTTCAATTATAAGAGATAGAATTATCCCAAAATTCATATCATGACAAAGAAATTAATCATAGTGAAAGAAAACATTAGCACAACCTTCAGAAGTATTTGTATAAAACAGTTGTCCTCATGCTTTATAAATATCAAAAGTTTGTGAAGTGGATGAATAAATTTCCCCATGGAGCACAACATGGACCTCTTAAAAGTCCAACCATAAAAATATCCCTCCACTTTTAATATTTCTAGCTATACTAAAATTGAAGATTGAATACCTTCTGTGAAATAAATACCTTATGTGATTATAAATACCTTGTGTGCTTATAAAGCAAAAGTTTCAAAATGAATTGTTCATCATGGAGAATTTATAACCAATGTCTTGAACAATTTTTCCTCGAGATATTAGTTCTTCTAGAGTAGAATATTATTCGTGATGATAACGTGTTATAAAATCAAGCTCAGAACAATATAACTATAAAAAGAAGAAGACAAGATAAGTAGATGAAAGAGAAAACTTTTCTTCTTAATTATTCAAGTGTACCTTACAATGGTGAATGATATCTCTATTTATAGGTGGGAAAAAGGACAAATATACCCCCGAACTATCTTAAATGCTATGCAGATACCTTCCGTCATACTTTTGGGATATTGGTGCCCATGTCATCCAAAAACTAGAGCATATATGCCCTTCACTCTAATGGAAGACTAAATAGGGACACGTAACACAATCTTATCCGTCGATCAAATATTTAATAAATGTCGATCGATGGATAAGATTATGACACGTGTATGTCTGTTAGGATCTTCGATGAACTGGAGATTCACAAAAGAAATTGTTTGTCCAACAACATTTTCATCACTTTTGTATCGTTCATAACTCATCTCGCTTTCCTAGACTCTTGATATCTCAATAAAATAGAGATATTCATCATATATCAACTACTTTTTGACCTCTTTTTTAATCTGTTACGATTTGAGAGAACAAAATTTGAATTTTGAATTGTTTGAAGTTGTTAAAATTTGAGAGAGATCGACATCAACTTGATTTGCGTGATTTGGGGAAATCACAATTAATTTTACATTCCCTTTCCTTTTAAATCGTAACTAAATTTTTTTAATGTATCAGATGTAATGTATCCGGATAGATTGCTATGTATCCGGATGACACTTATTTTGAGGATTTTTTTGTAAATTGAAAAAGAGTAGGGATAGGATGTAATTTTCTCCTGATTCCTAAAAATTTTACTTGTTTTAGGCCATATTTTGCTAGAAGGCTTTTGTGCTATTTTGTGTCGATTTATGTTGGATACTGTATATTCATGTCAATACCTTTTTTTAGCCCAATTTATTACATTTACTTAAGCTGCTATTCGGTCTATTTTTTTTGTTCAAAAAAATGTTTGTCTTCTTCATCCCTCCTCTTTCTCCTACGTCTTGTTCTTTCTTCTTCTTCATTTTCTTCTTATGCTGCTACTGCTTATTCTTCTTCCTCCTCCTTATTCGTCTTGTATTATTGCTGATTCTTCCTTCTTTTTCACCCTCCTTTTCTCCTTCTTCTTTAAAATTTGACAAACCGTAAATGTGAATCGTTTTAAGCAAATTATATATCAAAAACTCAAAATATCAAGATGATTTCATATCTAAATTTTGGGACTGTTTAGAGGTGATTTTGAATTGATCGAGATTGAATAGTCACAGTATATTTCATGTATAGTAAGCATATACTTCATATATAGTTAAGCTATATTCAACTTTTTGATGGTATCAGAATATATAGTCAATATATAGCTCATATATATGTAAGTTATATTGTATAGTCAGTGTATACTTCATATATCATCAAACTATATTAGCTTTTTGAGCGTATCATAATGTATAGTCAATGTAGAGCTCATACATATGTAAGTTATATTGTATATTTAGTGTATACTTCATATATATATATAAGTTATATTTAGTTTTTTGAGGTATCATAATGTATAGTCAATGTATAGTTCACATATATGTAAGCTATATTGTATAGTTAGTGTATACTTCATATATAGTTAAGTTATATTTGGCTTTTTGAGTGTATCATGATGTATAGTCAATGTATAAATCATATATATGTAAGTTATATTGTATAGTTAGTGTATATTTTCTATAACTTTTGGCAAGGTATATGGTATAGTCAATGTATACTTTTTATGACTTTTGACTATTTTTATGTTAATAAAAACACAGCTATATTTATTATAAACTAATTACTTTATTATTTATATTTGAAACTAGCCCATTTAAATTTTATTCTACTTTTAGGTTAGCTATATAAAGCCCTCTATGCTTAATAAAAAAGATAACATTAAAAAATGACTATAGTTTGGGATTAATTAGAGATCTATAACTATAGTCTGGTTTGCTCAATTACGAATTATAGCAACATGTTAGGAGGAGGAGAGATGCAAGGGAGACTAGGAAAGGGAAGAGAGAGGTTGAATACCTTGTATTCGTTGTATTAGGTTGTATCATGAATACATTTGATACAATTGATTTGTATAAAAATAAATACAATTGTATTCATTTTAGGAGGAGAGAGGCGAATGAGATCGAGAGAGGGAGGTGATAGGGGAGCGAGATTGAGAGAGGATGAATACATGTTGTATTTGTTGTATCACGAACACAATTGATATAAAATACACATACAGTTGATACAAATACAAATGTAAATGTCTGAATACAATTGATTTGTACCATAAATCAAATATAATTGTATCAATTGTATTAACGAACACACGTTGTGTCAATGAATACAATTAACAGAGAATACAAATTGTCATAATACAATTGATATATAATACATATACAGTTGATATGAAATACAAATACATTTGAAACATACTATATACAAAATATAATTGTCATATTTATGTGGAATGTTTTTTGGGTTGCAACTGCTTAGGCGGGAGATAGAGGGGGACGAGAGGGAGAGAAAGAGGGTAGGTGGAGGAGAGAGGGAGAAGTGAGAGAAATAATTTGCAAAATCCTATATATAGCTATAAATTGTAATATTTTAAGTAATAGTGATTTATCGTAAATATGTATCACATGTTTATTCTATCGTGTAATTTTTCCTGATAAAAATTTATAGACAATTTCAATTAATACTTTCAACCCAACTGTTGCACCATATTTTAAAACATCAAGAATGATTTCCTGGAGTGTTTATTATAGACAAAAATCTTCATATATATCAGAAGGGATAGAGTCCTTTACAATAGAATCGTCTGCTATTAGATGAAACTGTAGAGCCGTCAAAATGGGTTTAGCTCATGGGACAGTCCAATCCAATCGTTATTGGGGTGGGATTGGGATAGATTTTTTAATCCCATTTAAAATTAGAACTTATAAGCTCGACCCGTATAAGTCCTTGGCCTTTGAGGCTTGACTGGGGCGGGGCGGGGTTAGCCTATGGCCAAAAATATTTATTTAAGGGTAACTAATAGAAATCTCACTAGTGTATGAGCTAACTACTTAGATGCACGGTATGTTTTAATATTATGAATTTTATCAGATTTTGGTGCATCCAGATAAATGTATCTCGGGATACATAGACTCAAAATTATGTGTAATTTGTTCTAGACACACTCTATCCAAATGGATTCACATGTATCTAGGATACATAGACAAATACCGCGCCCTCACCTCCCTCCCATCTCACTCGTCACTCCTTTATCTCGCTCGCGTATCTGGGATGCATCACACGAGATACATGTATTTCACGTATCTAGTATCCTAGATACATATTGCTCATCACACTAGATTTTTGCTAGTGCAATTGAAACAACACATTGTTGGCCATATTTGATTTGAAAATCTTCTCATTGTCTTGATGTTATAGAATTTTAAGTTTGAAAAGAAAAAAAAAACTGAAGGGCTAGCCCGCCCTAGCCGCGGCCCTTCTAGGATTGGGTTGGGTTGAGCATCTTCAAGCCCTTCCAAATGAGGAGCCGGTCCACCCTAACCCATCAAATTTTTTGGCCCGCGAAGCTTGAGCCGTGTGGAACTGGGCTAACCCTTTTTGACAACTATAGATGGAAGTGGTACCAGAAAAGTAGGTATACATAGGTTGCTTGAAGCAGAAGGTTCCATCTTTTGATCCCAACACTCTATGGTGATGACTACATGAATGATACCTCTGACAAAAGGTTCCTTGATGATGAGGTTTTGGAAGAATATGGAACAACAGAATAATGTTCATCTATTTACCTTATTGCAGCCTTAACAAAGTAGAAAAACAACTTACATTTATTAAAGTTTATTCTTCTTTTCTTTTTTCCTAAAATGAAGAATGAATGCATGCCTCACATGGTAAATAATTTAAGGGCTACAACAAATACTTATATTATGGTCTTTACATCCTCATTATACATATGGGGTCCAAAAGGAGGGTGCGTAGCAACCTTACTCTTACTTTATGAGAGTAAAGAGATTAATTCAAATACATCCTCGATTAAAATAAAGCATAACAAACATGAAGGAAAAGAGAATACGAAGTATAGCACCAACAAATAATACGATATTCGAAGCAAAGAGAATAACAAGTAATAAAACATATGCCAAAGAAATAAAAAAGGGAATTTTTTATACCACTTGAAGGAAACTATATAGGATTAGTATTATAATCTACTAACTTTATGCTCTTGAGGGAAACTATATAGGATTAGCATTACAATCTACTAACTTTCTACTCTAATCCTTGATCTCCATATTTTCGATTGAGTCACATGATTAGTAAGTGTATATGGCGGTGCGTACAAGAGACAAATATTTGTTTCTTTTAAACCTAACATAATGTGAATTTCCAGCAGATATGTTAAGGATGAAGGGGGGAAATACATGTGAGAAATAAAAACAAACCGCCTATTAAAGACAACGCGTACATCAAGATGCTATAATAAACTTTGCTCTATCCATTTGGTCCACCAGATGTGTTTGTAGGACTTTTAAGTTTTGTGGTGATGTGATAATTAATCAATTACCCTTCATTTTTAATCGAAATTTTTGAATATAATCTTGTAATGAAAAATACGTTTAGCATAAAATGTGTTTCACCAATACTCCCGACATGAATTTGAATTAATCAAATTTTATTTGGGAAATTTACATAAATTCCACTAGTTTAGGGAGTTAATTACTTAGATATACTCTAGTTTGTAATATTATGTATTTTATCAAATTTTGGTGCCTCTAGATTTGTCAAAATACACGTATCTCGAATACATAGGGTTAAGTTTAGGTGTAATTTGTTTAGATACATTGTATCCAAGTGGATTCGCATGTATCTGAGACATATAACAAATCTCGCTCACTGATCCCTCGCCTCTCTCCTGTGTATCTGCGATCCCAGATATATACAAATCACTCCAGATTTATACATATACATATATATATATATTATGTATCTAATATGATTCTTATATGTATCTGAAATACATACAAATCTCGTGAGTAGAATACTTATAACACATTAGGCAAAAAAAATGAATGTTGGTTTGGTGTGTCCACAACTCCACATCCACAGTAGTGGTCCATTGGTTGGATAATTATCTCACATGGTTTAGGGAATCGCAAACAAAAAAAGAAAAGGTACTACATCTCTCTATTATTTGGTCCATGGAGGAACACACGTGGACATGATTAGGTGAATTGCCATCAATTGAACTACACTAGTATTTTTAAGATGTTGATAGTTTCTTGGAAAAGAGAAAAAGAATGGATCTTTGAAAATTCTAATGCCAACCACCTTAAGGTCCAAAAGTATTGGACAAGGACTCAACACTAATCTTAATTTTGCATTCTAATTCTACAATGTAAATAGAAAACAAAGACATCTTATCATCTTCTTGTTGTCCTTCTAGAATAACTCAATTAACAACTCTAGGGGAGAAGAAAGTGATTTTGGCAAATTAATCTTGCATGCATAATCAAAAGTAATTTTGGTTATAAATTTTTTCAATTTTTTTAACCCTTTTCTTTAGATATATAGCCTATATTTTCTGCTATTTTCCCTTTCAAATCATATAGTTTTATCAATTCTTATATTTTTTATTGTGTAACATTTAACTTTAAATTTGTGATATTGCTCTTCTTCGTTATTGAATTTTTGGAAAAGGGTTAAAATATTCTTAAATTATGTGAAATGAATAAAAATGTCATTCCTTTATAGTTTGGTTCAAAAATGCCCTTACCGTTAATACTTTGGTCCAAAAATTGTCTTTATCGTTGATAGTTTGATCCAACAATGCCTCTATACTTACTAGATGGGTCAAAATGTGTTTTTTTTTATAATTAATATATTTTTCTTTTTTTTAAATACATCTTATTCCTAATAAATATATTATTAAGGAACTCTATTCTTGTTTTCTTTCTTTTAAAATCACTTTAACTAATAAAAATGTAAGAAATTCTTAATCTTATTTTATTGATTAAAATAGAATAAATCCAGGTACTCTTTTAACATATAATATATGTTATATATCTAATATCATAGTAAATTCATCATTAATTTTTATTTATATAATAATAAAAACAATTATAATAAAATAAGAAATATTTTTATTTTTTATTCTTTTCTGAATTGAAGTAGGAAAAATATTTGTTAATTAAAAATAATATTATTATAAAAAGAATGTGTTAAAAGATATATTTTTGACCCATTGAATAACAATAAGGATATTTTTGGACCAAAATATTAACGGTAAGGATAATTTTAAACCAAACCATAAACAAAGGACTTTTTTGTTCATTTCTCATAGTTTAAGGATATTTTTTAGAGAAAATTGTATGAAATAGCAAACTATTAATTCAAATTAAATGGTATAGCCATAGTTTATTTTAATTGTAATTCGCAGCAAACATCCCCTTTTTTTGCCATCTGATTCGGTATACAATTAGTCATTTTCGGTATACAATTAGCCATTTTATACATTTCGGTATAAAATGTATAAAATGTGTTTGTGTTTGTATAAAGCGAGAGAAAAGTGTATATACAAATACAAATACAAATACATATATTTTCGTCCTATACACTTATAATTATATAAATACAGATCTTATTATACAAATTACAATGTATAAATGAATTTATACAAAACTGAACAATTTGTATAAAATTGGATATTTGTAGCGAATTATACAAATCAAAAGCTCCATAGCAAACATAAAATTTGTTATGAAGCGCAATTATGCAAACTATAGATATAACATACAAATATGATTTTTATGTTTGCTATATGTGAAAGTTGCTCTTTTTTTTAACCATTTTCCGTTAAATATTTAATGAGAGGAATGTGCCAACAATATTTTAAGTTTATAGTATATGTTTATTGTCTGAGTCTTGCTAGTTACAAAAGTGTGAAGGTTGGCAAAACTAACTTGTTTGGAATACTAAACTTTTGGTTTACTCCCACGTTGAACCAAAGAAAAAAACTATACTAAAAGATTAGGTTTGAATTCAACCTTATTGTATGAGATATCAAGGTCAACACCAGACTAAAAGTGCTAATTTACTTGGTTTATAAGATCAGAAATAGGTTTACAATTTTAAAAAAGAATTAAATTGGAAGAGCTAAACTGTGCTAAAGAACATTAGTATACCAAAAATACCCCTACTATTCAATTAAGTATTTAATTCCCAAAAGTAAATATCTCGTGATTATAAGTTTTTTTAAGTTACATAGAAAGATGGAAAATGTTTATGCAACTTTTGAAGGTACTAATGCTTAAGACCCACATAATCTTGTGATTTTTTTAAAAAAGAAAAAAAATCAAAGTCAATCACATCTTTAGAGGCTCCTCATCAAATAACAATTCACATTTTAAAGTTGCTTTATTACCATTATAAAAGATAAAATAATTGGCTTTTATAAACGTACAATTTTGTTTAAATCTAATTATCTTGCCATGGTGGGACCAATAATGAGTAAAATAAGACACTGGTTTTAAAGCAAATAAACAACAAATTAAATTGAACTACTAGTAACAATATGAGCCACCAGTTGGTAAGAGGCACCATGTTTTAACTACTACTCCCTCTATCTCAATTCATGTGATACACTTTATTTATCGAGAATCAATAATTTAAGTTTGATCAAGAATTTATTCATGAAATCTTTAATTTTTTAAAAATAAAATTTATATATTTTAAAACTATGTAAAAAAGTAGTATAAGTCACGATAATTGACAATTCAAAATATTTAAAAAATAAGCTTACTTGAATCTCAAAATTCAAAATGTGTCACGCAAATTGGAACAGACAAAATAGTAAAAATATGAGCCACGAGATGCGTTTGAAGTGTTCATCTAAATTTTAACTTGTCGCAATGAAGTTTTAGTAAAACTTGTGTGGTTAGCAAAACTTTGTTGCAAATTAATAGACTAAAGCTTTTTGTGATTCATTCATAGTACCTTAATTTAGTCTTGCTACCTATCGGAGATTCATACAAAGTGAATTAATTCACATATCCTTTATTTTTCTTTTTTCTTTGTTCTTTTTACAGTTTAGCAAAGCCTTCCAAGTGTCAACTTACTTGTTTTTGTTCATGTATATTAGTTAAAAAATAATACCTTTTTATTTATATTTATTTGTTTATGTTTAACTAATTTATTTCTTAAAAAGTACTCTTAATAAATAATTTACTATATCACTTCTAATTATTATAAGTTATTTAAATATTGAAAAATGAATAATATTTAATAATAAGGATAAAAGGTCGACATAAAATAATAAATTATTTCTTGATTTTTTAAATCGGACAAATAAAAATGGACATCTATATATAATATAATTGACAAATAAAAATATATAAGAGGTATTGAAGAAATGAATGTATTACAGAACGATTTGCTTGAAAAAGAAATTGAAAGAGAAATTTTTTTTCCAAACAAAGGAATACAATTATTGTTTTCCATGAAAAATGCAAACAAAGAAATACAATTATTGTTTTCCATTAAAATGCATTAAAAAACAGAGGGCCCTCCCAATCTTGCCTGTCTCACTCTGATTCAATTATGAGGAAGATGTTCCTAAACCAATCTTTTTTTATACAGTATCATAATTGAAAAGACAAAAATGGCCTCATTAGAAAGCTCAATGATATGGAATCAAAAGGCTATTGACATCTCTTGTAATTACAGGATAAAAATAAACATAAAAGGGTAAATTATCTCGTGATTGAATAAGTATTGTTAGACAACTATTAATCAAACTAAATAAGCATTGTTAGACAATGTATAATAAACGAAAAGAGTCCGCAAAATTGATCGTTGTGGAGCCTCGTAAGTGTCCCAATGACGCATTATGAATCTTGAGCAGGTCACAAAAATGTAAGAATTATATTAATCCGTTGACTAATTGCTGCTTAAATGGAGAATCCCTACTTGTGGCCATGGAATAATTAGTCCCTATCAGTATTTGTATCGAAAAACAGATAAATAAAATGTATTTTATTCATATATCACTTTAATTTTTGATTACTATGATTAAACTATTTGATTTAACGTTCACATATAGTACCTTTAGATGTAATGTGGAACTCATAAAAGTCGTCAGCTAGAATAAATTAGGGAAAGATACTTTATAACAACACTGAAAATGCTTGAAATCACCCCCTCTTCTTTCAATCTCATTATTATACAAGGAGAATGAAGTATCAAGAATAATTATTCTCTCTTCATTCATTTTTACTTGTCAATAATAATTTGATATACCTTTTAAAAAATAATAAATTAAATGATAATTTACTACTTAATAATAAGAATAAAATAGATATCAAATGATAAATTATCTTTTGATTTTTCAAATTAGACAAGTAAAACTGAACCTCTTTTTTAGTACAATAGAGAAGTAAAAATGAATGAATGAAGTATTACTTAAGACCAAAATTGAGAACCATTTCAAGCGTACTTTTCTTTTTTAATCTATTAAAAATGATTATTTTCCTTTTTATATCAGTTCTTTAATTTTAACTTTTTACATATCATGTTTAAAATCATAAAATTTAAAAAATATTTTGATAAATTTAATATATTATTTTTATTTAAAATTATAAAATTCAAAAAAAAAATTATTTTCTTGAATTTAATATCATATCAAAATCATAAAAACAAATTAAACAAGAGTACAAGTGTAACACTTACGGGTCGTTTGGTTGGAAATAAATGATCCCAGGATAAGTTATCCTGGGGTTAGCTATACTCCCATCACTATGATATAAATGGTGGAATAAGTTATTCCAAACATGGCAATCAAACAACATAATTTTTTTTAATCACATTACTATTATTTTTAATCCCTCACACCAAACGAGTCCTTTGAGAAGCACATAAAAAAGAAGTGAAAATTTTAGGTGGAAACTAAAAGGGTTTGACAGAAAAAGCCCATAGATGTAGATGTACCCTAAGGGTAGGGTCCAATAATTTAGTTGGTTAATTAAATTAAAATAAGAAAGTAGAACAAGTTGAGGTGTCAAATGGCAGTTGACACATGCCCACACAACTCAACTCACAACATCAATTACCTAAAACCAGGATCAACTACACAAATCCCTAAAATTTCAGACCAAATCCTCTAATTATTATACAATAAAATTATCTGTAAACTAATTACAACTAAATATGTGTGCTAAACATAATTTAATGACCTAAATT
The DNA here is from genome assembly GCA_036250405.1 of Solanum raphanifolium. NCBI lineage: Eukaryota > Viridiplantae > Streptophyta > Magnoliopsida > Solanales > Solanaceae > Solanum > Solanum raphanifolium. Next base: position 13,801 of record JAJOOE010005299.1, on the reverse strand, counting down.
TTTTTATAATCAATAGTACTTGGTTTCCCTAAGGTATTGATACTTGTTGCTTGGTAAAAAAGTTTGATGGAGAATCTCATAACTCTGCATATGAGTCTATATACATGTAATCCAACCAAAAAGAGTTGCACCATTAATTGTCTCTTCTCCCTATTTATATACACCCCCAATAAAATAATAACTAATAATTTTAAAATCGCTCATTTTAACTTGTTCATTATATTAAAGTTGAAAATAAAATAATTTATCATTTAATTTTTAATTTATTTTTATTATTAAATATAGTCATTTTTCAATAATTTTTTCAAAACATTAAATTTTGATATAATAAAATTATTATAATTATTATATTTTTTACCTTTTGAAGGGATGTGCCTAAGTTAATTCTCGACAAGTAAAGGTAATAGAGAGTACAGTGCTTACCACTTGTAATTAAAAAAAGAAGTTTTTTTTGTACAATCTCTCTCTTAAATTATTCTAGGTAAGTGTATTTTCGAAAACAACAAAGAATGATATGATTTTTATACTGTTTTTAATTATTTTTTTTTAAAAAAAAAATAAAAAGAAGAAGAAGAGAAAAGCAGGATATAATATGATGTAAAAATTAAGGTTCACAGTCACAGTTTTGTGTGTGTTTGTTAAAAAGGTAGTAGCTGTTAGTTGTTATAGTAAAGAGTGTTTGCGTTTTTAGTTAAATGCTTTAATAGTTTAATTGCTCACTCACATGCTACCTGAAACGCCTGTGTATAGCATGTTAATCTCACAAACACACCTTCTTATGCTCCCTCTTACACCCCATTTTTGGGCGCTTCTGCCTCTTCATTGCTTCTTTCTCAATTTTCCTTTTTTTTCTTTGTTATTGCTTCAACTTATCTAATTTTATCTCTTTTTTTTGGTACATATTTTCTGCTTTTATGTTGTGAGGTTTATGGGATGGGTGGAGTGAAGCTGCAACTTGTTTGTTTGGTGCTGGAATTATGTGCCTTTGCTTTCTCTAAGGGATCTGCAGGTAAATTCTTCTCTTTCTCTACTTCTTCAACTACCTAATTATTTATTTATTTATTTATGAGTTTTGTGCTCAGTAAGTTTAGTATTGGTAATTTTGAGTTCTGAATTTTGGTCCCAGATTTGATAATTTTGTAGCACTCAAATCAGATTGATTCATCTGGTGTGTGTGTGAGAGAGGGAATGAGACTATTACATTCTGAATTTTGTTTACTCATGTTTTTATGCCAAACTGAAATTTGTGCCTTGAGTTCTCTAGCTTGGTTTTGTTTTTGCAATTTAACTGTTTCATTGATCACTGATTTTCCCTTTAGAGTCCCTACTTATTTCATTCTAATTAAAGTTTCTTACCTGTTGGTTGCAAATTGATGCTGCAATGACTATATTAATCCGCCATGGGATAATTAGCCTGGTTTTATTTCAATGACGTGCCACCTTGTTGGGATGTATTGCCTTGTCGATTTATTTGCAAATAAGTTACTCAGACATGTAATGTAAGACCATGGTAAAAAATGATAAACTGTTCATGTTCATCATCCCCTCCGTATACGCTTTATGATTGTAATTAATCTAAGTATGTTGAAAAGGAGGGAAATGATTTTGCTAATGTCTTTTTATCTCTGTTCGAGCTGTCATTTCCACTAAGTTTTTTGTGAAATGGAGAATCTTTTCAAATGAAGAACTGGATATCTAACCTAATATAATTTTTTTGGAATTCATTTTAGGCGTCAGTTTATCGCCCTCTCCGTCAGCATCCTCTGCAGTTCCTCCTGTTGAAGAGGGAATACCCTCTTTTGTCTCTCATGGGAATGCATCCACAAGTAATGCACCTGCTCCTGCATTTGAGTTAAATGGTCAGATCGTGATTCTTGGCTTCCAAATCTATTAACCAAATTTGATGCTTTATGTTATTCATCTTATGTTTTTTTTTTTAACTCAGTAACATCTCCTCCTGCAAATGTCTTTCCACCACTGATGTCCCCCCCTGTCCCTCCACCGAGAGAAGTTCTTACACCGTCTCTGCAGCCAAGTGCTCCCATAATATTGCCACCACCTAGTTCAGCTCCACCCGCAATCAATTCAGCCCCACCACAAATTGTTTCTCTACCATCTCCTCCTCCTCCAATAGTGTGGAATGATCCCGCTCCAGTTCTGCCTCCGAGTGCTCCTAAGAGAGAGCATCGACATACTGAACAGCCTGTTGTTGTTCCAGAAGCTCCAGGTATGTGGCTGATTGTAGTCATAATGTTGAAATGACTTGATTTCTGTTTAAGTTGATAATTTTTTTGGAGAGCAGCACCAGTCTCATCACCTGGAAGGAAATCTACTGAAGATGCACCAACTAAAGCTCCACCGCTACCTGGATCTATGCCACCCAGTGAGAGCAAGTCTCCAGAGGGTCCTCTCCCCTCAATTGCCCCGGGTAATAATTGGCTGACGATAATTTTGGTTTTGACACAGTATCTTAAGATAGAAAATGATTATCACATTATTTTGTTTTGCTGTTATTTAACTCAGTCCTGAATGCGCCTGCTCCAAGGGGAAAGCCGCGAAATTCACTGCCCACCCTCCCAAGAAATCCAGAAATTTCACCATCCATTCCACCAGGTATCCTTGTCTTTTTTCTAAAAGAAATTGTGGCATTCATGTTAGAATGAAGTTCAGAGTAAATTAGATCTGATCACGGATGCCATTAAATTTTGTACATTATTTTGCTCAGTCCTGAATGCACCTTCTCCTAGGGGAAAGCCACAAAATCCTCTGCCCACCCACCCAATCATTCCAGAAGTTTCACCATCTATTCCACCAGGTATTCACACTATATTTATCTAGTGCTCCCTCCGTTTCATTTTATACGTTGGTGTTTGATTGGGCACAGAGGTTAAAAAGAAAGAAAGAAAGACTTCCAATGCATACCAAAGGTAGCCTTAGAATTTGTCTTCTTAAACATATGATGATATTTTTATGGCTATAGGAGCATGTCATGAAAGGGTAAAATGGAAGTTTTAAGGTTAAAGAGTTTCTTAATATAAAAAGGTGTCATTCTTTTTAGAACAGACTAAGAAAGAAAGATTGTCATATAAAAACGGCACAAAGGAAGTATGTGATACTTCGTAAGAAAAAAAAAAAAAGTGTAAATTAGATGTGATCATGAATGCATGAATTTTTACATTATAGAGCTTTCTCTCATTGCATTCAGTCCTTAATGCGCCTTCTCCAAGGGAAAAGCCGCAAAATCCACTGCCCGCCCGGCCAACCAATCCAAAAGTTTCACCATCTATTCCACCAGGTATACTTCCTCTGTGTATATAGTGAGTGATATTTCTGCAAATAAATTGTCTGTAAACAAGATTTGATCATCTATGCGTTGAATTTGCAGCGACAGTTGCACCACCTCCGAGGAGGTTGCCTAACAATTCACCACCCAGCCATCCAAGACTTCCTCTAAAACCTCCATCCGTTTCACCAGGTAACAGTGCTTGCTAGTGTTGCTCATGTACATGTACTTTCATATTTCAACCAAATATTTTTTGGCTTGATGCAATCTACACATACTCTTGGCAATTGTACCTCAAGTAGTCACCTCCTCAAGTAAAAAACCAAATCAATAGAATCTTAACTAGAGGCTTGGTTGCTTCCAAATTGTTAATGATTGCCAATGTAGAACTAGCTAAGAAATATGAACTGATGCCTACTGAATGTGTTCGAAGTTGAAATAGTCAGTGCTCCTCTTTTTGGATTGTCCTTGCCTTAAGAAAGATATAAGAATGTGTTTTATTTCGTTTTCCCATTTTTTCTGTTAAATAGCTACTTGGTTTTCAAAGTGGCATTGTCAGCATATTTAATTTGAGTCAGTGTTATTACTGTAGTTAAGCATGATATATCCCCTGTATCAACTCCGTGGCCAAGCATCAACCGTAAAAGAGCAATTGCTCCAACTGTTGCACCTACTAAGGGAATGAACTATCAGCATCCAGCAAAAGGTATATCAATATTTTTCTGCTATCATTTCTTATCATCAGCAGCACGAGGAATGGCCAATTATGTCACCGAAGGATTTCTTCTCCTCTTGTCGCTCATACTGAACACAAAGCCATGGGGTGCTCTACTAATGCTCCTCCTCATAAATTCCCCAATTCTCCCCCTGTGGAAGGATCATATCCTCCCTTATCTGCACCTTCAATCTCATTTCAGAGGGATCACTACCTAAAAGATAATATGACAGAAATCACTCCGTCATCCTATGAAGTTTATCCTCCTGTTTCAACTGAACTAGGTTCTGTATCTTACTTGAGAAATGTCAGTTGATATCCTCATTCTGATATATGACACTAACCAGAATTCAGTCAATATTTAATGAAGGTCCATTGATTTCTCCATCTCCTTCGTTTCACTCAAAATCATATCCAAAGACTAACCTTAGGCACCACTCTCATTCACCGTTAACTGCAGGTTTGTGGTCATTCTAGTCATCCTCAGTTGACCATCCGTTTGCCTCTCTGAAAGAAAAATGAATAGCGAAAAGAAAAAAAGTGATTCTGATAACTCCTACTTTACAGGATTGTCAGTACCACCGATGCTTGCGCCTTTAACTTCTCCAGAAAGTCATAATTCTCCTGCAATATCACCGTCTCCAAGTGCTTCATCTAGACCAACTAAAATTAAGAGTATGTCATATGTTCCCTTTTCATGCAATCCATAGTCAAGGCATTAACCTTATATTTTATTTTCATTCCTATGCATAGTTAATGCTTATCTCTATATCATCTTTGTCATTGCAAGAGCCATTTCTTTCCCCTAAAATGTCTCCCTCTGGGTCTTCACCAAGGCATCCAAAGATACCGCATCCATTTCAAGCACTACCACCTCCACCTCCTAATGAAGGTATGTTTTATCTGCCTCTGATTTCTCCTCTAAATGATATAGATTTTACATGCACAAGTTGCCAGGTTTTGCCCCATTGACTATTCTAAACATGACGTTGATGTTGCAGATTGCGCTTCATTGGCTTGTGCGGAGCCTTTCACAAATGGTCCACCCAAAGCACCTTGTGTTTGTGTCTTGCCCATGCGAATTGGACTACGCCTTAGTGTAGCACTCTACACATTCTTCCCTTTGGTTTCAGAGTTAGCTACAGAAGTTTCTGTTGGGGTATTTATGGATCCAAGTCAAGTTCGTATAATGGGAGCAAATTCAGCCAGCCAGTATCCAGAAAAGACCATTGTCCTTATTGATTTGGTACCCCTCGGAGAAAAATTTGATAACACTACAGCATTTGTGACATCACAAAGATTCTGGCACAAACAAGTTGTTATAAAATCACTTTTTGGTGATTACGATGTATTATATGTGCAATATCCAGGTATAGAATCATTCCTAATGCCATTGTGTCATCTTGATGCCACATGCTATGTCCCGAGTAACTAAATAGAATTGTTATATGTACAGGTCTTCCTCCCTCTCCACCTTCAGCAGCTTCAGACATTGATACCATAGGTAGCCAACCATATCCTGGTGATAATAACGGAAGGACCATACAGCCCCTTGGAGTTGATGTGAGGGGGCAACAGCACAAAAGTGGGCCGAATCGGAGTGTCATAGCAGTAATTGTGTTGTCAGCCTCTGTCGCAGTTATTTTATGTTGTGCCGTTGCATGGGTTTTGCTTTTCAGACATAGAGATCACGGATATCAGTTAGAACCAACTCCCCCAACTACATTACCATCCCTTGCAAAGTCATCAGGTGAAATCCTTCTATTGACATGTAAATGATCTACTGCCATGTGGTTTGCCTAGTGTTCGTATTCTCTGTGTTAGTTTTCTTCTTTCATGCTGAAAAAGGCATTCAAACAGTAAACTTCAGAAGCCTAGCCTTTCATTATCGCCATGCCTTTGTAGCATGCCAGGTAAATACTATGTTAGGGGAAAGTAAATCATATTGGAGTTTTGAATATGCTATATGTTGCTCAACTCGGTTACTTTTACTACTTATCCTGAGCATACAATGGAATGAAATGTCCAAAATTATGAAATGGAATATAGGAAAAGTTATCTGGTTAGTTGCATAATGTTAATATGGTGAGTCATCCAATATCTTTTGACTGGATTATCTTGAAGTATCAACTCTTAATGGGTGCATTCAGGAACCTTTAAACTTCACAAATTTATTAATATGCATCTAAAATGTGTACAAATATGTGATTCTCACGAGTCTTGTGTAATAAAGACTTAATAGAATTTTTTCCTGATCTTTATGCATGGTGTAGGGATTGCAGCCTCCATGATTGGGAGTAGGCCGAACTCTCTTACATTATCCTTTAGTTCAAGCTTTGCTGCTTATACTGGTTCAGCTAGAACATTTTCTTCAAAGGAAATTGATAGAGCAACTGACAGCTTCAATGAAGCAAGAGTACTAGGTGAAGGGGGATTTGGTCGTGTTTATAGTGGTGTGCTTGATGATGGGATGAAAGTGGCAGTGAAAGTCCTCAAGAGAGATGACCAACAGGGTGGTCGTGAATTTTTGGCTGAAGTAGAGATGCTTAGCCGCCTCCATCATAGGAACTTGGTCAAGTTGATAGGTATATGTCTTGAGGAGCGCAGTCGCTGTTTACTTTATGAGCTCATCCCAAATGGCAGCGTGGAATCTCACCTTCATGGTAATATTCAATTTGGATCACTCGTAACTTTTTTGGTTGAAGTCATGTGTATTTAGATTTCAGACTGGCTAAAAAACCGTCTTTCAGGTGTTGACAAGGAAAGCTCTCCACTTGATTGGAATGCCCGAATGAAAATAGCACTTGGTGCTGCCCGAGGCCTGGCCTATTTACATGAAGATTCCAGTCCCCGTGTCATACACAGGGATTTTAAGTCTAGTAACATCTTACTGGAACATGATTTCACCCCGAAAGTGTCTGATTTTGGTTTGGCTAGAGCTGCATTAGATGAAGGAGAAAGACACATATCCACTCGAGTCATGGGAACTTTTGGGTAAAATATTCATCTGACTTAATATTTGTATTTTCATTAGGCCAGCCTTCGTCCCGTTTATGACTGACAAAGTCCCAAACCCCTTAAGCAGATCAGCTGCTTCATGCTGGTCTGCTTTCCTGGAGTATAATATTTTTTCCTTTTGAATGCCTTATTTATTTTTACTCGAAAGGTGTTATTACATAGTGGACGAATTGTCCTCAATCAATTGAAACTGACTATGCATAACAAAACCCATTCTCTTAACATTTTATTCTTCTGTTGTACACTTCTGACTTTGTTATTTTACCAGGTACGTAGCTCCAGAATATGCTATGACAGGGCATCTACTTGTAAAGAGTGATGTTTACAGCTATGGTGTTGTCCTTCTTGAGCTGCTAACTGGAAAAAAGCCAGTGGATTTGTCTCAACCACCAGGTCAAGAGAATTTAGTGGCTTGGGCACGCCCACTCCTAACGAGTGAAGAAGGTCTGGAGTTGATTGTGGACCGTAATTTGGGGCCTGATTTCCCTTTCGATGACATTGTAAAAGTAGCTGCTATTGCGTCAATGTGTGTTCAACCAGAGGTATCACACAGACCTTTCATGGGTGAGGTTGTCCAGGCCTTAAAGCTGGTATGTAACGAATGCGGACAGACAAAAGACGTAGTGTCTCGAAGTTGTAGCCAAGATAATCTGTCTATTGACATGGATACTAGGATTAGTACAACTTCAAGCCAAGTCCTGAACCCTATACAACCTCAATCCCCAGTTTCTAACTCTGACAGTGAGCTGGATGTTGAGAGGGGACTTTCAATGTCAGATTTACTGAGTCCGTTAGCAAGATACGGAAGGCAAGAATCTGATTCATTTAGGAGGTATTCTAGCTCAGGTCCTCTGAGAAAAGGAAAAACCAGGAGGCTATGGCAGAAAATGAGAAGATTATCTGGAGGTAGTTTGAGCGAGCACGGCGTGATGTTTGGGTTACGGCCTGGATCCCACTAATTGAAGTTTCCATCTTTGATTTTGATAAATGTTTCTGCAAAATGTCAATTTTCGCCATCCATGCTGGATATACTAGATTGAGCATGGAATTGTACAGCACCTTCTTTATCAAGACATAGAATGAGGAAGCAAACACCAACATACTCAAATTGTCCTGAATGCTATCGCGTAATCCATGAGTATGATAAACCCTCCGCCAAAAGCTGGGAAGAACTGTGCGCGACAAGATATCTGAATAGGGATTTCATCTTATGTAAGAAGATTGTATTTATTGTAACATGCTAATTGTTCATAAAAGGAATCATAGTTCTTTATCTTCTGGTATTGAGTTTGAACCTTGGAGGCAAAAGAGTAATCTGCTGCTAAGATCTCATCCTTTGAACTTTCCTCTTCCACAATGACATTATCATTAAAAATCAGCATGGGTTTACTAGGCTTCACCCCATCCTTCAACTTATCATAACTCTTCTTATCACACAACATTTTTGGGTTCATTACCCCACACCTTCAAGTACTTTTCCACTTCTAGTAACAAATGGCCATCATTCTATGGATTAAGAAAAGCGTCTTCCTATCTTTCATCCAATGATTCATTTGAGATGACAAGTGATTCATTTGTGCCTCAAGATGCTTGATTAATGCCGAATGGGAACTCAAACTAATGAGGGATATTTTAGGTATGAAACTCATATTCTCAATAGTCCAAGTATGAAACTCAAAAAAAGGAGATAATTCAGATGTGTTTGAAACTTCATTCTATTTTTCTTATGTAAATAAACATGATTATATTTGTTGTAAATTAATTACTTTATTGTATATACAGTTTGAAACTAACTTTTTTTTAAAGGTTTTAGACGATTTAAAATCATCTTATTAAGTGTAAAATAAATACCTAATAATTATTGTGGAAAAAAGGACAAAAATATCTCCGAACTTTCGAAAATGGTATGTCAATACCCTTCGTCATACTTTTTGTCCATCAGAGCCCTTGTCATCCAATAATCAATGCACATTTGTCCCCCACACTAACGGAGCACTCATTTTGTACATGTGGCGCAATCATAAGCCACAACCCGAGTTGACCAATTATTTAACCCAAATTTTAAATACCCGTCCATAACTCATTTAACCCACCTGATTTACCCACAAATAAACTATAGACCAAGTCTGCCAATGTACTGGCAACCACTGTCGGAGACACCAAAAATTAATCCCATTGTATTAAATCTTATAACTCACTAGTACACACCCTATAATATCATGTACCTAGGCCCAAAATTCCTATCAAACTAGTACTAAATAATTGTATAATTTACCTAAATTTCTTAGTGTTAAGAGCTAATTACATTATTTCCTTACTCTTTTTCAATTACCAAAATCCCTTAAAATTTATGAATTTCGGATACATCACTGGACTTCCGGATACATCAGTAGATTTCCGGATACATTAACAGACATCCAGATACATAGGTGAGGGATGTATCTGAGAGGGGGATAGGTATGTATCAGCGAGAGGAGAGTGATGTATCCGAGAGGGAGTTTTTGAATTTTTTTTAAATGATAGGAGATTTTAGAGATTATGATAAAATAAGATGTGTATTTAGATAATTTTTCCTAAATAGTACCATACATAATACATGAAATATTTCTCCTAATACACTACCAAATGACCCTTAATAAAATAGAACCAAAAAAATATATTTTCCAAAAATACCCTTACTAAAACTGACACATTGATAAGACATGTTTGCTTCAACATCAAGTCTCCTATAATAAGATAATATCAGTGGTGATACATATTCTATACGATAATGACATAGTTCTATACACATGCTAAAATTAGTTGAAAAAAGACTACAAAGACTCAAAAGTGTTTTTTAAGCTTCTTGGTCATCCAGTGTCGATAACTTCACCCATATGGCCATTTATGTCTTTGTCCCATAAGTTGCTGTTTTCATTTTGCTGATGGTCACTCTATGATTTTATTGTTATTTATGCAAGTTAAATTCATTCACTGATAAAATATGAGTCCTCATTACTCGTTTCCTTGAACCCAGTTCTCCATGTGGTAGTATATCTTGTATCTATAGTTGTTTCGTAGAGTAGGGGTGGCAAAATCAAACTCAATCAGTTTAAGTTAGGACAAATTATTAATTCGCTCATTCATTAACTTTTTTATCCAATCCATTAAAAATTAGGGTGATGAGTAACCCGAATTGGCTCATGAGAAATTTTGTCAAATATTTTTTAAAAAAAAAAATTATTTTTCAACTTGATATGTTATATATAGCCATTGAAAGAAAAAAAAATATTTTAATAGATATTAAAATATTTTAAAAGAACAAATAAAACAATTAAGCTAAGTAAAAGTTGGATTGGATTTTGGGGTGTGTTTGGTATGAAGTAAAATGTTTTCCTGGAAAATGTTCTTAGAAAACAAGTGAATTTCTTATTTATTTTCTCATGTTTAGTTGGTGAGTAGAAAATATTTTATGAAAATATTATTTAGTGTTTGGTTGGTGAATGAAAAACATTTTTTTAGAAAATATCTTTATTTTGGTTAGTGAGTAGAAAATAATTTATAATCTGAATGTCAGGCTGTCAGCCTCGATAATCAATCTAGGGCATGACCCCAACACCCAAACTAGGACACAATCCTACAACCAATTTCAAAACCCAACCCCGAGATCTGACCCAAGATCCGACCCGAAACCTGACATTCGAACTGGGACCGAATATCCAACTTAAGACCTAACCCCAATATTCTAACTTGAACATGATTGATCAATTCAAGATTCGATTCCAACACTCAAATCGAGATCTGACTTCCCAATCAGGACCCGACAAACCACAATCGATGCGAGACCAAAAATTACCCCAACTTCTAAACCCGACCATATTTTAAATTTCTCTTTGTGTGTGTTTATTAGGGGGGGGGGTGTGGTAGGATTAGTAAATAATACTCCCTCCGTCCCATTTTATGTGACACCATTTGACTTGACACGATATTTAAGAAAAAAGGAAGACTTTCTGAAACTTGTGGTCTAAAATAATTCTTAGATATTTGTGTGATTGAAAATCATTTCATTAAAGGTAAAAGGGGTATTCTAAAGTTAAATTATTTATAATTATGGTAAGGTGACACTTTTTGGGACGGACTAAAATGGAAAGGGTACCACATAAAAAGAGACGGAGAGAGTAATAATTTAAAATTTTGTAAAATACTTTTTAGAAACAACTCCTTTAAAAAAAGGGAGGGTGGGGTTAAAAGTGAAAAAAATTAAATTCTTTTTAAAAAATTAAATTTTTTTTCGGAGAGGGGTGGTCGAAATAGGGTGGGATGAGAAATAAAAATTCTAAAATGTCTTTTTTGGTCGGAAGAGGGCTGGAGCAGGTTTGGGGGAGAGGGGGGGGGGAGGGTGGGGGTAAGGGTACAAAAGATCAAAATATTTTTAAATTTTAAATTTTATTGTTTTGATGGGAGGATCGGGGTAAGGAAAAAAAAACTATAACTTAAGTTTTGGAAAATCTTTTGGTCGGAAGAGGGCTGGAGCAGGTTTAGGGGAGAGGGGGGGAGAGGGTGGGGGTAAGGGTACAAAAGATCGAAATATTTTTAAATTTTTAATTTTATTGTTTTGATGGGAGGATCGGGGTAAGGAAAAAAAAACTATAACTTGAAGTTTAGGAAAAAGTTTCCCTTTATTCTTGAAGAAAAATCATTTTCCTTAAATTTAAAGATAATTAATTTATTCGAAAAACATACCTTTAAGTCAATCAAACATGAAAAAAATGGTGTTTTCTTTCATATCAAACACACCCATGGTCTTGACCCATTATATATCATTACCTAACCCGTTTTGAGCCAAGCAAATTTAGATTGGGTTAGATGTTAACCCATCATGACCCAACCCATCCAATTACCACACCTAGATGAAAGGAGCTGATCCTTTCACGTCCAAACAGAAAACATCATGCTAAATAAGAAAATGCAAAACATCAAGGAGCAAATTAGCACAGATGCAGTACATACAACAACATGCTCTACAGTCTTGGATAGCTTGACGCTTGCTGTCTACTAGCATAGTAACCATTTTCCAGCATATCTTTTACATGCAAATATAAATGCTCCATTCCAACTATTACACATACTGTTTAACTTATATAATGGCAGTCTACTGTTACGCTAAAATAACTCAGCCTTTCGACTTAGGGGTACACTTGCCCACATGGTCCTTGAAATGTTGCATCTCAGCCAAAACTTCATCCTTCGGCCGGTACAACATATCAATCATACGCCATATCTGTACAATCCAATCTAATGATTAGAGCCAAATTATATCATACTCAAAAATGGCAGCAACAGAAATGATTATGAACCTGTAATGTGCCGCCTCCACCAGAGGTCTCCGCATCATCAGATACACTAACAATAGTCCATGGATCACAAGCATTCCAGTGAAAGTCCACAATTTTATCCCTGGGTCAAACTCAAAAAATTCAGTTGCCAATATAGAGTAGTATGCAGTTAGTACTCATTGCTTCGTTTGTCCCATGACCCAAAACTAAGTGCCATCAAACTTTAGAAATTTGTCACTATTCCCCTACCTCCTTAGAAGAAAGAGAATACAAAACAAAAATAAATAGATTAGGTAGATTGATTTATAGTCTCTGTTTTGTTTCAAGTCCAATAGGGAAAAAGAAACAAAGCCAAGAAGCAGCAACCCAGCATAAAGGGGTTCTAACCTGTGGCCAGCATGCTGGAAAAACAAGCCTGGTGGAGACTCCTCTTCATCTTCATCAGACTCGATATCAGAATCTTTTGCTGCACCAACCTGTCAAGAAAATCAACTAAAACTATGAGGAGAATTACTTGCTTATAAATAAATGAATATAGAACACATCTCAATTCATCATTCGGCTGCTGCTTTATTTGAATGTGCACCAGATACCCACTACTAATAAATACATAATAACTCATACTACCAACATCTGAGCCCTACCGGTCAACAAGGAATTTTTCAAACTTGGAACATTTTAGACTAAAGAATCATTGCCTTTATACGATAAAGCATCAAAGGCCAAACAAGATAATAAATTTGACAAGTAATCACCCCTGTGTAAGTATATTTATAACATATCATGAGCAGATTTCATTTTGCTTCTTTTTCTGTGAAGGTATTAGTTGGAATTAAAGAATCCATCTAACATTTTAAAATGTGTACCCATTCTCCCCTCCCTTTTGCATTGCAGAATGTACAGTTATCATGTATCTTTTGCAGACAAACACTTCGCTATCCAAAGACTAGCATTGTTACAGAAGATGAAGATCACACAGCAGCATTTACAAATAAAAAAGCTTCTTTAAGAAGCTGGACTCCAGAAGAATTGTAATAATTTGAACTAGAGGAATAAGACACAAGAGAGAAGGGATTAAGGGAGAAAGAGACAAGTCTGAGGAAGTGCCAAGGACAGGAGTATCTATACCTTCTCATAGTCCCAAATATTTAAGAGACCATCCTCAGCACAGCTCCCAAACACAGAAGACCTATCCGGACACCACTGTAAATGAAAAGTCATCAGTTAACAGCACTCTAATGCAGAGATATCAATAAACACAATTTCACTGATTAACAGAACACAGCAAATGAAATACCTGAACACAGAGAACTGCAGCTGTGTGATGTTCAAACATATGTACTGGTGATCCAACCCCATCCGAAGTCAAATTTCGCCGGTCAAATAAGCGTACCGAATTATCAGCGGACCTGAGTGACAGCAGGCTAGGTAAGAAATCTGTTACTAGATAAACTACATGGAAAAAAAAAA
>JAJOOE010005298.1:0-78679 GCA_036250405.1 Solanum raphanifolium | reverse complement strand
ATGTAATTTTATTATTTTAATCCATGTATAACTAATACCCTCATAACTTATTCCACCTTCTACCCCGCATAAAATTATACATAGATTTCCTCATAAGTTATGTGAGTATTAGCTATGTAGAATTACAAAAATGCAACCAAACACCACATAAATCAATACATGAATAATTTTTATACAACATTTGGAGACACACCAACCAAACATTGTATAAAATTTATACATGGATAATTTTGATTCTATTTACAAACCAAACATGGTATAAAATTAATACATGAATAACTAAGTTATTCATGTATTAACTTTGCCCTTATCTAGTAACCAAACGGCCCCTAAGTGTTGTTCACAAAGATTTTCACGGCCCATATATCCTTACAGGATCCGTGAATCCTCTCATGTACTCACACATAGGTAGAATCTCAGTTGATTTTCCACACATACTCACTTTGATAAATTACATCAGTCATAAACAACCAAAAATGATGTTTAGTGCCTACTCATAACATGGACTAAACTTATTGACTCAACCCAATAAAATCTAATAATGAAATTAAATTGTCAAATCATTTGGCACACGAATTTCATAGGAACCCATAACCTATGAACACTGATGAGTCCACAAATTGGACTCATTTAGGGTTGTATTTTAATAGGAATTGTTTCCTCAAATGCTTATTTTATCTCAATATCTGATGAAAACCTTTAAGTTTCAGGAATTTGATGTTTGAAGGAAAGAATGGACACTACCTCGCAAAAAAGAACGAAAGGGCTGAAAAGAACGAGAAAATGAAGGCTTGAGGATCACCGAGTCCACATGGTGAATCGCCGAAGGGTCTCACTTTGCCTTTTGTTCTAGTGTGCTGAGCCTTGAAGAAAAGGATCAAGTCGGCGAAAAAAGTGAGCAGTCGGCACATCGCCGAGGAGTTCCGCGAAAGCACTACTATGTCGCCCAATGACCCAGAGGACGACGATGCCGAAGGATGGTGCAAAACAGAAATGAACTACACCAAAAGGCGAATCGCCGAGTTGATCAGTAATTCTGACTAATGTTGCCGATTCATCCATCACAGCACAGATTTTTGAAAAATATAAATACTCGTTGAGAGTTATAGCTTAGTATCAATTTTTATAGTATCAGTAGACAATATAATTTTTGCACTTTTTATTTTTACTCTCATGTTTGGAGAGGTTTTTGGAAAGTTGAAGAAAGGAGTTCATCATCCCCAAGTTGGAAGTGGGTCTTCTCTAGTCTTCTTCCTTTGCTTAAATCAAGGTTTATTTTATTATACCCATTTGATTTAACTATCATTTTAGGTGTATTCTGTTATTTCTTGATGGGTGGTTAAAAACCGCATTCTTGCGGTGTGATTTAGCAAATATTTGTTGATATTGTTGTTGGGTGTTGCTTGCTGATAGGTTAGATGTATTTTAATGGTGATTTCACCTAGTGATTGTGGTTTAATTTAATGGGCCTGTAGTTTCAAATACAAAGCCACCAATGTGTTTTCGGCTTGCCCGAGAGGGAGGTCGCGAAACCAAGACCACTAGATTGATGGCCTAAGGAGTGGGTCGACATGAGGTTCAGCCCAAGAGGGTGAGCCCTAGTCCCATATCCTAATACTCAGCTCGAGAGAGTGAGTGGGATAAGGCGTAAGCTGGTCTTCATACAACAAATGGGTGTCCAAGATAAACGCATTTGAAATGGGGTAAGTTGCCCGAGAGGGAACTTATTTCCATCTAAAGCTTAGCATATTCACTATTATCTTGCAAATTTTCTATCGAAAGAACATACCCAACTATTTATTTTAACTTATATTGCGGTCACACCCCAAGAACTCTTCCCCATACTTGATTTTGTTGTTATTTTTGTTGATTTTTCTATATTTGTGACAAAATCCCCAAATTGATATTTGACACTTTTGTGTCCCCCATTAATTTACAATGTTTTTAATTGTTAATGTTTTTAGCTACGACTAGTTAGAACTATATTTTATTTTTCTATTAATTGTCAAAACGTCTCCCTTGGGACACGACCCCAACCCTTGGTTGGGTTACAATATTATTGCACGATTCATAAGCACTTGTACTGGAAGTTTTGTCGTTGATTACGAATTTCGAAAACATCAAAATAGGGTCGCTGCCAGGGAGAGGTGTTACTTTGGAATTTTTAGATTAGTAAAATTTTCTTTCTCCTTAGTTGTAGTTTACTAACTTAATTTTTTGTAGTTTGTTTTACTAGTTTGAATAACAGAATAGGAACTAAGGATGGAGAATCACTACATATATCACACAGATCATCACCTTCTGAAACTATTGAACCTCAGGGATAACCTCCTGACATTTAAACAGGTAGGGGATGAAACAATTCAGGAAATATGGCTGAAGTTTCAAGCGGTGATGCAACCATGCCCATCTTATGGGATGACGAACAAGGGCTACTGGAGTGCTTCTATAGGGAACTTGGACTCGAGAATAGAAGTATAGTGGATCAACTTTGCGAGGGCGGCATGCTACACCAGCCCTATGAAGTTGTAGCAAAAATCCTTGATGGCATGGTAGAAGCCAACAAAGAAGCAAAAAGAAAGCAGGAGTAGGACGCATTAGTCACCCAGTTGGATGTTCTATCCACCCGAGGCATGGAATTGGAAGTACAAGCCAAGGGAAAACAAAAGCACTCCTCCCTTCAAGAGTGTAAACACGGGAAGATGCAGAGAGGTGTGTAGGGTGATGAGGCTCTGTCACTCATTCAACAAAAAAATAACGCACATGAGAAGATGTTGAATGAGATGAAAGATAGCATCGAAATGCTAAATGAAGCATTAGCCTCTCACTCCATCACTATCCAGCTGTAGGATGCTCAAATTGGCCATTTTATATCAGGTCACTACCCACCATTCGCTGAGGACTCACTAATTACAGCATGGGCAACTCCAAAAATGAAGAATAGTTGTTGATTTGGGTCTTGTTGCGACGTTAACTAAGGTGTTGTTTGGGAGGCAACCCAAAACCATTTATTATTTTCTTATGCTTTGATAAAATAATGGTGTGTTGATTGTGCAGATGGAAGTGTGGAGAGTGAACCAAATGTGCAGATTGGCAACCAATAGAACCTGGCAGCGAGTTGCGGAAAGGGTCGGCGAATTCGATCTTACCCGTCGTTTCACTCAAGACATCGTAAACTTTGGAGTATGTAAACTTGAGTGAGCTTTGGACATTATTGGCGAATCGTCAACAAAGTCGGTGACATAAGGGAAACCACTTATTGAACCCCTGTAAATCAAAGGTCCTATAAATAATAGCGAAGAAACTAAACAATCCGTGCTCCGTTGAGTGAGTCGGCGAGCTTGACTAACGTCGCCAAATGAGCAAAAACTGGATGGTCTTTGCAAGCCAAAGGTATGAAAGTTTCAACTTCACTCACTTTCCCCCACTTTTCATCTGTCCAAACTCACACCAGCTCTCTAGTTTTTATATTTCATGCACTTTTGGAGTATTTTGTTTCATCGATTTGTGCGTGGATTCGAGATTACATTGCTGCCTAGCACCTCAGTTTTATCATAGTCAACATCAAAGGTTGGTAGTCCTAAACTCGAAAATTATTTTATAGGATAGATACTCATTTGCAGCATCCTTATCATGTTGAAATGTGTTGGGTCTCTTTGAATGGTCTCATTTACAAATGTGTAAATTCGAAATTATTGCTCAACTTGTTTAAATTGTGGAAATCCCGTATGTTTGTGTTTTAAGCAAAAGTATATTTTGCAGGATTGAATTTAAGAGTAATGGTTGATAATAGGCACGTTGGGTCTTTTGGAGAGCTAGGTCGAGCCGAACCACTCGGCGTTAACCTAATGTCCCGACCTCGCCTTTAATTTTATTCTTTATCTGATAGGTGAATTCGGCCACTTTTGGCTAGAAGCTTGAGGTGGCCAAAAGTACTCTTCGCGAGTCGCCCTTAGCCTACACCTCCTGACCATCTGTGCATTGTAGTCTTCAGCGGGCTAGGTTTTCCTCACCGAAACATGTCAGAGATTCACAGAAAGAAGCCCTCCCCCCCCTTTTAGCATACTTGAGCAGCAAGTCTGTATGGAACCGTTTTATTGTGAATCTGATTGAATGTTTTCTAACATTTCCTAAGGGTTTGCAGATATGGTGAAACCAAAAGCTGCGGAGAGAATTGTACCAGTACAAGAGAAGGCTAAGGGGAAGGCATTAAATGAGGAGACCGCTATATCTAAAGGCAAGGCTACTACACCACCTACGTCTGGTGGGAAGGAAGATAAGGGAAAGGGCAAGGGAGCAAAGGAATTCTACGCATCTTCAAGTCGGAATCCTATTTCAAAGATTCTACGAACCCATAAAATACCTTCATGGACTCTGGAGTTTTATGCCGTTGTGCATGCCTATTGGATGAATTCGCTGGTAGTCACTCCTAGTGGACCTAGTAATGTTGATGCTTTAGAGATAGCTCTGGTTCTTGATGCCTACACCTCGAGCATGACCCCGTGCACTGAGGCCCCTACAGAAGGAGAAACTGCATAGACTGGACCTTTCTTTACCTCCCTCTCTGTCTTATTATGCTTTTACTTTTCAACACCTTTACTTTTCTGTGGATGATTGAGCTCATGGCTCCCTTTTGGTTTTAAATCATGACAATGATTTTGACCCTTCCGGAAAATTTTTCCCACCTGTCGTGCGTTGATAGTGGCTATTCTCTTGCAAAATTTAAGTCTTAGTTCCGATCAACACTGATGACTTGAATAGTGCTCTCAATTGAACAAAAATGAATGTGCGTCTACAACGAGACCAAATGAAGTTGCATAGACAATATGTGAAATCTTTGCATCTTGTTGTGATTAGCCATTTATTGAATCGATTCTCTTGTAATGACTATTCCACACTAGCGAAAGTGTGTTGTCTTGTTTGACTTAAGTGTCGATGCCTTGTGTGATTAGTTTACTTTGAACAATGCATGAATAAACCCAAAATTTTCCCTGTTGGTCTAAATTATTTAGAAAGGTGTCCTCTTGATATGATCTTAGGGAACTTAAAGAGTGTGAGCAAAACTTGGCATATACCTCTTTGTGGCCTACCCATTAGCGTGTGAAACTCTTTTGAACACCCCTTGAGCCTTACCTTTCTTTGGAAGAACCTTGATGACCCCTAGACCTTAATTAACCCACTACCTATAACCTTCTTGAGTTGTGATTTAGTGAATAGCCAACTTAGGCTAAAAGCCTATGTTGGGGGTGTTGTGCAAAGGAAAAGGAAAAGTCAAGAAGTGCAAGAAAAAGTCTCTCAAACCCATGGTAGTGCAAAACAAAATAGAAACCCTCCGAAAAAAAAAATTAAAAAAAATAATAATAATTTTGGAATATAAGTGCAAAAGGAATTGGGTTTCCAAGCAATAGATAGAGAATGAATGAAAGGATGACTTAGAAGCACAAGAAGAACAAGTGACAACGGAAAGGAAAATGGCATTTTGAGAACACTACATCACATGAGGATGAAGAAGTCACTGAACCTAAATGACCATACCTATGCACTCAGCCCCATTACAAACCTTGAAAAGACTTGTTTGATCTTGAGTAAGCTGAACCGAAAGTCAATTGGAAATTACGGGCAAACCTATGGGTGAAAACATGCATTGTGTTCCTCTTTTTTGAATACGAGCGTTGCATCTGATTCCTAATCTTAAATTGAATAGCCTCTATGTGTGAATATGGGATCATTTTTTGTGGAAGGGCATTTAGATACTTTTGCTGAGCTTGAACATACATTAGTAGAAAGTATTGTGAACATGCGAATCATTTTAGGTGTATTTTGTTGTTTCTTGATGTATGCCTTAAAACCCCCATTCTTGGGATGTGATTTAGCAAATATTTGTTGATATTATTGTTGGGTCTTGCTTGCTGATAGGTTAGATGTATTTTAATGGTGATTTCACCTAGTAGTTGTGGTTTAATTTAATGGGTTTTTAGTTGCAAATACAAAGCCACCCATGTGGTTTCGACTTGCCCGAGAGGGAGGTCACGAAACCAAGACCACTAGATTGATGGCCTAAAGAGTGGGTCGACATGAGGTTCAGCCCGAGAGGGTGAGCCCTAGTCCGATATCCTAATACTCAGCTCAAGAGAGTGAGTGGGGTAAGGTGTAGGCTGGTCTTCATGTGGCAAATGAGTGTCTGAGAGGAACGCATTTGAAACGGGGTAACTTGCTCGAAAGGGAACTTATTTCCATCTAAAGTTAGCCTAGTCACTGTTAGCTTGTAAATTTCCTATCGAAGGCACATACCCAAGTATTTATCTCAACTTGTATTGTGGTCACACCCTAAGAACTCTTCCCCATACTTGATTTTGTTGTTATTTTTTTACTATTTTTGCTATACTTGTGACAAAACACCCAAATTGATATTTGATACTTTTGTGTCCCCCTTTAATTTGCAATATTTTTATTCGTTAATGTCTTTAGCTATGACTAGTTAGAACTAGATTTTATTTTTCTATTAATTTTCAAAATCGCTCCCTTGGGACACGACCCCAACCCTTGGTTGGATTACTATACTATTGCACGATTCGTAGACACTTGTACTGGAAGTTGTGTCATTGATTACGAATTCTGAAAACATCAATCACCCATTATCAATTTTACCCATTACAAACACCAAAACACGATCTTTAAAGTGATACCACAAATGTTACCCATCACGAATTAGATGCTATTTTAACACATAAAAAACAATGTTTTGGACTTTAACCCATACCCACTATTTATAAACCCCACACAATTGCCACGACCCACGGGTACCCCCTAGACGTAACATGGCGTACTTGACCCCGAAGGGGTCTCATACAAACCCTTAGCATATCATAACATAAGATAATAGAAAAGTATGGAAAATTTATAACTTTTACAATCGAAGTCATTTTTATAAAATCAAGCACAAGCCTTTCTATACTTTGTCTCAAACTATCTAATACACTTTAGATTAAACTCTTGGGACACATCCCATACAATAGTCTCAAAACGTAAAGAAATGACATAAAGGAAATAATGGGTTTGTTACGAAGCCATGAGGACTCACCAAATCTTCAACTCTTCTTGCTCCTTAGAAACCTAGCCTCCAAAGGAACTCAATCTCTGAAACCCTACATTTGATTAGAATGTAGCAAAGCATGCGTTATTGCAAAATCTACCAAGTATGTTAGCTAGCACAACATCATAAAAGCATCTCAAAATGGTTAGTCAACATAAGACATAAGCATAAGAGATAATAACATAGTCATAGCATAATCTCCAACATAAGGATCATATAATCATAAGTCAATAGAAGACATAGTTAATGAGCATAGGAGATAAGTCATAATCATAATAAGCATAATTGACTCTTGGTCATCTATACCGTGATAGAACTACTTTCAAGTAACC
The DNA here is from genome assembly GCA_036250405.1 of Solanum raphanifolium. Taxonomy (NCBI): domain Eukaryota; kingdom Viridiplantae; phylum Streptophyta; class Magnoliopsida; order Solanales; family Solanaceae; genus Solanum; species Solanum raphanifolium. The sequence goes on along the minus strand of JAJOOE010005298.1, from coordinate 71,254 downwards.
TCAAAAGCATACAAGTACAAAGCATGAATAGTATCCCATAATACCACCCAAGTCAAGTATCCCTTTTGGGTCATGTTAATCATAGTATATATACATGGTCAAGTCTTTAAGCTTTCCTCACCATAAGGGAACCATACTTCTAGGTAATCTCAAAGCACACTTGTGTAATGCATGAAAGGCATCCCATAGTACCCTTCACACTAAGCACAACCTTGAAGTCATCCTAGTCAAATTCACCCTCCTTTGGCCTTACTATTATCTTACTTCATATAGAAAAGGGAACTATCACCTTTAGTGAATCATATCTCGGAAATCAACTATGGCAACAACCCAAGCTAAACTACACTATATAAGAGAACCCTTCACAACTAGCCTCAAGTCATACTTGTGCCATCTATGGTTAGCATCCCATACTACTATCCACACTAAGTACTCCTTTAGACTATCATGAATGCTCACTAGTTGGGGACTAGTCCCTCTTGACTATTTGCCTCTATTCATTTAAGGAACTTCCCGGTTTAGTACTACGAAAGTCATCACACATGAATGAGCACAAGACATCAGTTCAAGGCTAGCAAGGAATAGCACCCTACTAGGCTAGACCAAGCTAATAATCTAACTAACATGTCTACATTATGCTAAGTAAAACTACCATGGAGGGCATACTATCATGCCAGTCCAAGCTATTTCAGGAAGGATACAAAAACCCCATCCTACCTACAATGCAAAACATCTCATGATGCTAATGCAAACTATCCTTAGGAGAGTATGATTCACAATCCCAAGCTACCATGAGTACTAATGACTAAAGCTATCCTTACAAGCACACCAAGATGCTAATGTAAGCTAACTTTAGGAGAGTATGAATATCAATCCCAAGCTACCATTAAGAGAGTATATGTCCTCAACCTTAAAGCTAACATGAAGTGGTCTTGGCATAATAAAATCAAGTTACCATGAAAGCATTTTACAATGCTAGTTCAAGATACCCATAGAAGAGTATAAATCCTCAATCCTAAGCTACCATGAAATGGCCTTGTCTTACCAAGTCAAGCTACACATGAAGGCATCATATATCAACACTTCAAGCTATTCTAGTCTATAATCTTACTAAAAAAACTTATTAGGCTAAGCTAACTACCTTGGAAGGCACACTAACATGCAAGTTCAAGATAACCTAGGAGAGGTTCAAGTATCCTATACTAGCTACCATGAAATAGTCCTAGACCAACTAAGTCATGCTATTCCTTACAGTTATACTAGGATACAAATGCAAGCTATCCTTAGGAGAGTATGATTCTCAATTCTAAGCTATCAATCTGGGTTTTATCCTACTAAGCCACGTTATACATGAAGGGAACATATGTCACAACTTCAACCTATTCCAGACTAACAAGCTTTGATTCATTTTAGGTTATTAAGACAGCCTAGAATGATTATATGTGAGAGAACCTTGGATCTCCTAGCATCTTTATGCCTAAGTGTGTAGGTGAGAAATAAACTTTAAACAATACACACAAGATCATATTGTATTAGCTTTACTCTCAAAGCCCTAGTTAATATGATTACAAGCCTTACTCTCAAGCTTTCTTTCTTAATCTCATCAATATACCTAGATTTCAATGTATTTCAATCACATTCTTCATTAGTAGGTGATTCTAGTCATAATTGATTCATAAATGTTTAATTTTAACTTTCCAAATCATGATCCATAATATTGAATAAAGTCTAGTTTAATTCGTGATTTTATGTTCCCAACTTTGAAAAATTACTACACATGAGATTGATTTAGGACGATCACCTATGAACCTTCAGTTTCATCTCTAATGGCATAAACCCACAAATATTACATTCATCGATTTAGCGTACGATTTACTATAGAAATCACATGAATTCATCATAATATCATAATTCTATGTTAATATAATCATAATTAGGTAGTATCCACTAGATTTGAATCATACCTAAACCCTACCCACAATGTAGAAGGAAACCCTAGCTAGATTGGGTTTTTGACTTTACAATTGGGGGAAAACATTGGGGGCTCTATGGGTGGAAGAACCCATAGATGATTAAGCTAACATACCTAAATTCATAGCCCTAAAAGAATCTTGAAACAATGGAGAAATTGGCCCCACTTCCTTCTCTTCTTCTTCTTCTTCTTTACTTATAGAGAGAATTGTTTGAGAAATATGGGGTTTTTAGATGAATGAGTTAATGACTTAGTTTAGGGGTCTTATTAAGCTTATATAGGTTGTTAAATAACTAACCAACCGACCTCCCTTAACCCCTAATTAATTAATGACTTAACCCCTAAGCGCCTAACTAAAAACTAAATTGCAAAACTACCTTGACTTACGCCCCAGCCATCCACGGAACGTGGATGGGTCTACTTCCCGTATTGCTCACCCGTGAGTGAGGTACTGTGGCTCAACATTGAAGGGGAACTTCAGCCTTGACCCACGACCCCAACCCACGGGGCGTGGGTCCATTCACGGCCAGTAGGGTGCAATCGTGGGTGGCTGGCAATTTTCAGCTTTTGGGTTGTTTTAAGGGTCCTCCTCAAGGACACCTTAGGTGGTCGTACCTCGATGTATAGCCCCTAAGACCTCCATAATAATTACGGGAGTCACTTCTTGTGATCTTAATCCTCAAACCACACTCAAAAACTCTTACGAAAAGCTCTAGAACTCTCTAGTTCAAGTTACTAGTTTCCGAGGCATTACAATATCTCCCCCTTGGGATCATTCGTTCTCAAATGATGATTCTAAACAATTCTTCAACTCACAACTCTAAGCTAACAGCCCATCATGCATGCACTACATATAAATGCACACAACCAAGGAAGAAACTTCAATTCCAAGCTAAACACAGTCAATGCATCAGAAGGGAGTACAAGCTAATTCCACCAACCCAAAATGCATGAAATTCTATATTTACTCATTTTCAAGGAGGAGCTAACATCTCCTAGCTAAAACATTCTCAACACACACTCATGGAGCATAAATGCAATTTACTCTCAAAAAGGATTTATTCAAGGAGGTATCTTTCAACTCCCAAAACTAAGGCATGCTCATATAATCATCTCATGAAGTCTATATGCCAATCTTACTCAAGTGCACTACAACATGAGGAATATAATTCATATGAGTGATTTCTAACAAGGCTAAGAATTTTCATGAACATGCATCACATAAGAAGATCATGGAAACACATAATTCACACATGACTTCATATTAAAGCAAATCAAGAGGAACCTATCATCTCAAGCTAGAATAGGAGTAGAAGGAAAAGGATGAGGACATTGGGACATCTAATTTGCCCTTGGCCTCCCTAGTAGCACTCTTAACCAAATTCCTTACTAAAGAACACTCCTTACAACTTTATGGAACAACTCCCTTGTTCTTCTATTTCTTAACTTGCCGGTCAAAGACTGTAACGACCCGAGAGAATCCACTAGCCGTTACGTGCGTATTCGACCTCTCGGAGGTCTCATACATGCCTTAGCATTCATTCATCGCATAGATCATAAAAATCACTAAGAATTTTAAAAAATCTTTCCTTACAAAGAAGACATTTCATAAAAATTAGCAAGTGGAAGACTTTCTAAACTTTATACATAATGTCTCAAAACCATCTAATACTTGAATAAAACAATGGGACTAAGCCCATACAAGAATTAAACACAATACTAGAAATACATCAAAAGGAACGTGTAGGGTGTTGTCCTCGAATCTATGAGGACTCACCAAGTCTTCATCGTCAACACTTAGAAACCTATCAAGTAGCCATGACATGTCACCATCACCCAATCCCTACACTTTAGTAAAAAAGGGAATGAAAGGGGTTAGCACAATTAAGTACTAAGTATGGAGACCATGCAAAAACATGTTTCAACAGACATTTACAAGGAATATATGCTTTCATATCAATTTTGATAAAACCTTCACTTCACAAGTATAAGAGATATAATACACGTCAACATTCGCATATAAGACCATAGCCAACCATACACATACTCAACATATCCATACCCAACCCAAGCTTAACTTTAGAAGAACACATGCCATTTCATCACTATAGGATCTCTACCTAATATAACCTTAAGACACGCTTGAGTGAGACAAGAAGTGACCGCCCATACAACCTCTTCAAGCACACTTAAGTGTTCCTCAAGATTACCGTAGATAAGGACATTTCCTTTACAACATAACATCAATAGACCAACATTCTTTAAGAAACCACTTAGGAGACCTTCAAGCACATAAGCGAACTTTCACATAATAGTCGTTAGACTTAGGGAACTCACTTTAGTATCTTCAAAGCCTACTCGTGACATGTGTAGATAGCATCCCATACTACTACATACACGTTGTAGAACCTATCTAATAACTATAGTGCACATCCCACATGATGGGAATAGGCATAACCGACATAGACCATTCTAGGTAGGCATGGAATCCAGAGTCTATCCTGCTCCATAGAGGTTGTTCTACTTTCCAAGGGTAGAACTAGTAAGCAACCCATGTAGGCACATGGTTTGGGGGATTTCCAAGGAAGTTCATTATGCCTAATCTTATACTCAACTAGGCCACCTTCCTAACCACATCCACTCGGTGCTAGCCTTGTTTCCCATAGAATATCCAATCACATATGTACTAGAGATGGTTCCTTTTCTAGTTCAACCAACTCATAGTACCTCTTCCCAAGAAAGGCCCCATTTCTTAGTCATAGCCAATCAAGGTTCATAAGGATAGCTCATTTATCTTTCTTAGATAAGGATTCTTATGTCGTTCCGGCTCTATCCATCTCTAAGTCTATCATTTCAGTCAAGAAGCGAGCATCGCCCTATGGCCCATCCTTCAAGGTTATACATTTACTTAGGAAAGCTAGACTTATAAAAGGGTACCATTTCTTAGTTCTACCGATTCAAGTCTTGGCCTAGAATTCCTCTTTTAGCATTTATAGAAAGGGCACCATTTCTTAGTTCTAGCCCACTTCACGCATTCATGCATTCAAGACTTTAAGTAACAAGAAGAGACACTTTAGTCTACTAATCAAGTCACAACATTATCATTTGAGGACATTTCGTAATCCAACATCATCACACATATACGTCATGAGAAATCATATTTTAAATAATAATGATATCCACTTTCCATTGGATCAGCACAAGATCACATAAACTCATTCACATCATATCTTCACATATAGCTTCACATAAAACTTTACATATAGCTTCATATAGAACTTTACATATAACTTCATTTATAAATATGAACACAATAATACAACAATACTCATATAATGCCCTTCATGGCGACATTCATAATTCAAAAGCAACAAGCAACCCTTCCACCAAAGGTGGATCCAACCTAAGAAGCAATTATAGCAATATTAAGAGATCAAGCCATCTTACCACCTTTCCAAGGCCATAAGGCACAATACTCAATTCCATGCCACTTATACAATATTCATCAAGTTAGGTCAACTTGCCCTCTTTCAATGCCTATCTTCATCATCCTCATATTCCAATAATTAACAATACAATAACAATGATAATAACAACATTCCACTATACAAGCTAATCTAAACAATATCCAATAACAAACATAACGGCTAAATCCCAATTTATGACCATTCAAGGCTACTACCTCAGATTATACAATTCAATAACAATTTTCCAGCAATTCAACATAGCTAAGATCATACAAGAACAGCCCACATCAAACCACTCAAAAATCCTTCATCAATTACTCAAAATCAATAGACCCACTTTAGACCAAATTTAGAGAATTTTAGAAGACATAGGTTCATGAAGATTTCTTTCTTAAAACAATCAATAATCTTTAATACCAACATAAAACATCATTTAAAATCATTTAATGCAAGAACCCATGCTTAATATTTGAAATAGGGTTTTGTGTATTTGAAAAACCTTGTAAACCTTTTGATTGGGCTCCTTGAAAGAAAGAATAATCAAGGATAAAGGATCCCCATACCTTAATATTCAAGAACCAAACAAAATTGAGGAAGAAATCAGTAGCCACTATCAACCCTAGCTCCATCTTACACATTGAGCTTCAATGGGGTTTTGAGAGAGTTTTGAGAGAGGGAGGGTTTTGAATTTAGGAGAATAACATTAAAATAGACTTTAAATGTTTAAATATACTTAAAATACCTAAAAACACTTAAAACAATAACCCACATATTACCCAAACTACCCCTCACTTAGTTGGACCTTTTTAAACAAGTCTAACTTGAGTTTTATTTTCGCAGATTTCGTCGGGAAACAAGTCCGCGACGCGGAGGTGTTCCCACAAGTTTCTGAAAAATTAAATTTCGAGATAGAAGAGTTTGCGACAAGTCCGCGATACAGACCAAACATTTGGCCCTTGCTGGAGCTAGTCCGTGATGCGTACATGCTCCCTCCAAGCACAACTTCAAGCTGGCCTGGCAGCCTGCTTGGCCAAGGTTGGGGTCCTCCTTGGGGACCCTTAGGGTAGACCCCGGGGCGTCGTATCCAAACGTTTTGACCCTAAAAACATTTATTAAGACACTAGGGTCACCTCCACTAATTTTAGACTCCAAACAACACATAAAAACATGAACAACATACTAGAACACACCAACACGTAAAAGACTAGTAACCGAATGTCTTGGTCGTCCCTCGACGTTTGACTTCCAAACTCTTTAAACTGACTAAAAAGGCTATTCTTCATTATTTTAACAAGTTAATGCATAAAACCCATTTGAGGCTCTACTTTATCCTACTTCATTTTGAGGGGTGTTACAAAGACCTCTACCGGTACTTCTAAATTAGAGAGGATCTCATTAAGCAACTATATCTCACAAGCAACATTACTAACACCACTCAATGTCTCACATGAGCCTAACAAACCGGTACTAAACTTCTCATACTCACTACATCTCTCAAGGTGAAAATTTCAAGCAAACCTAACTCATGAACATCAATGACACTGAACGAACTTTCTATCTAAGCACATTATCTCCCCCTTGGGAGCAAGCCTATGCAAACTCTTTAAAGCATCACTTCTTTCAATTATAAGGATGGAGTAAGTCATCAGTTAATCTTTTACATCCATCACACAAAATGATTCTACACTATGGTGAAATACACTTCTACCCTTCGTAGAGAAGTCTATTGACTCAACCTATCTAGGCATTACTTAAACACCATATTCAACCTATCTATCAATGTACTTCAAAACTCATCATGACTAAGTCTGGTTCTACCAACAACTAAACATAACCTCACAATCACCTTGCTAGGTAGACACACTATCTCCCCCTTGGGAGTAAGCCTACATAAAGTCTTCTAAACATCTTTCATAACATAAAGGCAACAATGAAGCATCATTCATACTAAAGACAACATCACAATCTATCATCTCAAATCTCTCAAGTCACATAGCCATAATTAGCATCACAACCACCCTTTCTCCCTCGTTCCTAGTAGCATAAGCCCTTCGAGTAGTCATATCCTAAAGACCATCAGATAAGGAATATGAGAGAGACCTTATAGAGTTAAACTCTATCACATGACTTACAGAATGAAGAAGTGAAGTGTCCTAAGCATCCAATAGCCTTCTATTAATTAATGTGGCGCGTTTCACATTTATGCAACTCTACTAGACGTGGTTTGAGACAATCCTAGAATCATTCTAAACCTTGTTCTCTGATTACCAAGTTTGTCACGACCGGGGTACCCCCAAGATGTAACATGGCGTATTTGACCACGAAGGGCTCTTTTACAAGGCCTTAGAATATCATAACATAAAATAATAGAAAAGTAGGGAAAATTTAAAACATTTACAACCAATGTCATTTTTATAAAATCAAGAGGAAGTCTTTCTATACTTTATCTCAAACAATATAATAAAATTTAGATTAAACGCTCTTGAAACAACCCATACAATAGCCTCAAAACATAAAGAAATGACATTAAGGAAATAATGGTTTGTCCTCGAAGCTATGAGGAGTCAACAAATCTTCAACTTTTCTTGCTCCTTAGAAACCTAGCCTCCAAAGGAACTCAACCTCCGAAACCCTACATTTGATTAGAATGTAGGCAAGGTATGCGTTAGTACAAAATGTACCAAGTATGTTAGCTAGCACAACATCATAAGAGAATCTCAAAATGGTTAGTCAGTATAAGACATGAGCATAAGAGATAATAACATAGTCATAGCATAATCTCCAACATAAGCATCATATAATCATACGTCAACATAAGACATAGTTAATGAGCATAGGAGATAAGTTATAATCATAATAATAATAATAATTGAATCTTAGTCATCTATACCATAATAAACTACTCTCAAGTAACCTAAAAATCATACAAGTGCAAAGCATGAATAGCATCCCATAATATTACCCAAGCCAAGTATCCCTTTTTGGTCATCTTAATCATAGTCTATATACATGGTCAAGTCTTTAAGCTTTTCTTACCATAAGGGCACCATACTTCTAGATGACCTTAAAGCACACTTATGTAATGCATGAAAGGCATCCTATACTACCCTTCATACTAAGCATAACCTTGAAGTCATCCTAGTCCCATTCACCCTCCTTTGGTCTTACTATTAGCTTACTTCATATAGACAACGGAGCTATCACCTCTAGTCAAACATATCTTTGAAGGCTAATATGGCAACAACCCAAGCTAAACTACACTATATAAGAGAACCCTTCACAACTAGCCTCAAGTCATACTTGAGCCATGTATGGATAGCATCCCATACTACTATCCACACTAAGTACTCCTTTAGACTATCATGAATGCTAACTAGTTGGGGACTAGTCCACTTTGATTATTTGCCTCTATTCATTTAAGGTACCTTTCTATTTAGCACTAGGAAAGTCATCACACATGAATGAGCACAAGACATCAATTCAAGGCTACCAAGGGATAGAACCCTACTAGGCTAGACCAAGCTAATAATCTAACTAACATGTCTAAATTATTCTAAGTCAAACTACCATGGAGGGCATACTATCATGCAAGTCTAAGCTATTTGAGAAAGGATACAAATGTCTTATCCTACCTACAATGAAAACCATCTCATGATGCTAATACAAGATATCCTTAGGAGTGTATGATTCTCAATCCCAAGCTACCATGAGTACTACCAACTAAAGATATCCTTACAAGCACAACAAAATGCTAATGTAAGCTATCTTTATGAGAGTATGAATATCAATCCCAAGCTACCATTAGGACAGTACATGTCCTTAACCTTAAAGCTAACATGAAGTGGTCTTGGCCTAATAAAATCAAGCTACCATGAAAGCATTTTACAATGCTAGTTCAAGCAACCCATAGAAGAGTATAAATCCTCAATCCTAAGCTACCATGAAATGGTCTTGTCTTACCAAGTCAAGCTACACATGAAGGGATCATATATCAACACTTCAAGCTATTCTAGTCTATAATCTTACTAAAATAACTATATTAAGCTAAGATAACTACCTTGGAAGGAACACTAACATGCAAGTTCAAGATATCCTAGGAAAGGTTCAAGTATCCTATACTAGCTACCATGAAATAGTCCTAGACCAACTAAGTCATGCTATCCTTTCAAGTATACTAGGATACAAATGCAAGCTATCCTTAGGAGAGTATGATTCTCAATTCTAAGCTATCAATCTTGGTCTTATCCTACTAAGCCACGCTATACATGAAGGGAAAATATGTCAGAACTTCAAGCTATTCAACACTAACAAGCTTTGATTCATTTTAGGTTATTAAGATAGCCTAGAATCATTATATGTGAGAGAACCTTGGATCACCTAGCATCTTTATGCCTAAGTGTGTAAGTGAGAAATAAACTTTAAACAATACACACAAGATCATATTGTATTAGCTTTACTCTCAAAGCCCTAATTAATATGATTACAGGCCTTACTCTCAAGCTTTCTTTCTTAATCTCATCAATATACCTAGATTTCAATGTATTTCAATCACATTCTTCATTAGTAGGTGATTCTAGTCATAATTGATTCATAAAGGTTCAATTCTAACTTTTCAAGTTATGATCCATCATATTCAATAAGGTCTAGTTCAATTCATGATTATATGTTCCTAACTTTGAACAATTACTACACATGACATTTATTTAGGAAGATCACCTATGAACCTTCAATTTCATCTCTAATAGCATAAGCCCAAAAATATCACATTCATCAATTTAGACTAGGGTTTACCATAAAAATCACATGAATTCATCATAATATCATAATTCAATGTTTATACAATGATAATTAGGTATTATCCACTATATTGGAATCATACCTAAACCCTATCCACAATGTAAAAGGAAACCCTAGCTAGATTGGGTTTTTGACTTCACAAATAGGGGAAACCCTAAGGTGCTCTGTGGGTGGAAGAACCCATAGATGAGTAAGATAGCATACCTCAATTAATAGCCCTAAAAACAGCTAGAAACAATGGAGGAAATCGGCCCCTCTTCCTTCTCTTCTTCTTCTTCTTCTTCACTTCTAGAGAGAGAATTATTTGAGAGAATTTGGGATTCTTAGATGAATATGTTAATTAATTAGTGTAGGGGCCTTATTAAGCTTATAAAGGTGGTTAAATAACTAACTAACCGACCTCCCTTAACCCCTAATTAATTAATGACTTAACCCCTAAGCCCCTAACTAAAAACTAAAATTGCAAAACTGCCTTCACCTATTCCCCACCCATCCACGGACCGTGGATGGGTCTACTTCCCGTACTGCTCACTTGTGAGTGAGGTACTGTGCCTCAAAATTGTAGGGGAACTTCAGCCTGGCCCCGCAATTCCAGCCCACAGGGCGTGGGTCCATTCACGGCCAGTAGGTGGCAATCGTGAGTGGCTGCCAATTTTCAGCTTTAGGGATGTTTTAAGGGTCCTATTCAATGATCCCTTGGGTTGTCCTTGGGGGGTCGTACCTCGATGTATAGCCCCTAAAACCTCCATTGTAAGTACAGTAGTCACTTCTTGGGATCTTAATCCTCCAACCACACTAAAAAACTATTACGAAAAGCTCTAGAACTCACTGGTTCAATTTACTAGTTTCCGGGGTATTACAACAATGGAACAGCAAGTAATGATACAAAGATATGGGAAATAATTAGTATCTCTAAAATTGATTTAGAAAAGATCAAACATTTATCAAGTAAGGAAAATAACTTACTAAAAAATTTACCGTAATTTTCGCTCAAAATTGGGAAGATGACTTTGGCGCTTGGATTGCTTTCAAAAGTATTGAACTTTACTTCTTAGTTGCACATGTCGGGTTGGGTGGTCACTACCGACAATGCCTTAACGGGTCGTAAGTGGATCGTGAAGAGAAACATGGCTCGTACATGTTATCATGAAAAAGAATTAGAAGGAATACTTACCTACAGGTTCACAAGAAGCTAAACAAACCGTGTAAGGTCAGGTGGACCATAATTCTTCTATGAACCATTTTCCTCATATTTTACAGTGGATCCTGTTCGTGGACTTCTAATATCAGGGTCGTGAAGTGGCTCATGAAGAGAACCACGACCCATTAGGTAGCTACACTTTGCGGCAACGGTCAGAGCTTTCTTCAGAGCCATGGTACCTGTGGAGGCATAATTAGCACCAAAATAAATTAATAACATACTCGAAAAAAATATAGAACCAAGAATGAACCAAAACTGAAAAACTGAAAAATTTCAGGACATTAGTTGAACTGCAGACCCACAGTGGGTAACTACGCTCTTTAGGGCCCCTTCGTAAATCAGAGTACGCAAAAGAGGGGCCTCTAATGTGAACCACGAATGTGCAAAATGGTCCGTAGATTGAACTATGGACCGTAGTCCACTTCCGTGGTTCCACACTTCGAATTTATTGGTTGTGTGCAGACCCATGAACCTGATCTAAGGTCCGTAGACTGGGTCTCGTGGGTCAAGTCTGTGCCAAGTATCATACATGCCTGTTTGGTGACACCATTTTTTGACAATTTCAACAATCATCCTAAGCGTAGTCATACATTGCAACACAAATATATGATAGTTTGTCATCCCTAGGGTTCTAATTACTTAATCTTTAACATGTATTGCATACGAAACTATGAACCCTAAGTCAAAACTTGCATTTAAACTCTTTTTTCTCTGATTTAAATTATTACAACGACAAAACAATCACATTCTATCGTCCCAAGGGTGTTTCTAACTTTAGTTTAACATGCAATTTCATACAACAACAACCCAAGGTCAAGATCCACTTCATGACTTCATAATTTGAACAATGAATATCAAAATTCAGAGTTAAGTTGAAATCAATTACCTTAGAAGCAATGGAGTGGGTGATTGTGTGATGCTTAAACTCCTTAGACCTTTTGTACTCTGAACCCGGACCTTGAATTCTTCTTGGGAATGGGAGTGATCAAACTTTGGGGAAGAAGTGAATGGGAATAGGTAGGGGTGATGATATGTATGGGAGATGGGAGTGATTGGGGGATATAATAAGGGAGTTATGGGATTTGGAGGGGTTAGAAACGGTTAGGAGGGAATATGGGAAGTGGGGAAATGATTAGAAAATGAAGGGTTTTATTATAAAGGGGTCCGGGTCGGGTCGACTAAACCCTAGCTTTTGGACCCATGAAACCCATCGACTGGTCGTGGGTTGGCCTATGAACCGTAGATCAGGTCTGTAGGTGACCCAACACTTAGAAACAATTAGAAGACTTACCTGGGGTCTACGAATACCATTCATGGTCCGTGGTTTGACCTACGGACCGTCAATGGTCTCCGTATACCTCTGCACGAGACATTTTCTGCAGATTTTGCTTTTCAACCCTGCACATGTAGCAACCTTTAGGCCTTCCTTTTTACATTTTTTGGACACTTTTTAGACACAGACCCCATACTATATCTAGCCAACACTAAAACAAAACGAAAGCACTTATCTAAAGGAATACATAAATGTAAATAAACAAAAAAACTACTAAACCAAATAGAAAAACCTATAGTTGGCTAGATTGTACAACTTCGGTTGCCTCCCAAAAAATCCTTGATTTAACGTCGCGGCACGAGACAGGCCTCTTGATTACTCAGACTTCATCAAGATAGTAGGCCTCAACCACTTCTTGCACATTCTCCGCATTTCCCATATAGACCTTGATCCTTTCCTCGTTTACGTTAAACTTCGTTCCCTCGCTGTGTTCGAGCTTGACCGCTCCATGTGGGAGCACTTATGTGACTAAGAATGGCCCAGTCCACTTGGACTTGAGCTTAGCCCAAAACAAGCGCAACCTAGAGTTGAATAGAAGTACAAAATCACCCACGACAAATTCTCGCTTTTTAATTCTTTGATCATAATACTTCTTTATCTTGTCTTTGTACAAGGCTGAACTTTCATAAGCTCTTAGGCGAAACTCATCAAGCACATTCAAGTCAGTCAATCTCTAATTCGATGCGGCGCCCCAATCCAAATTTAGCTTCTTTGGCGCCCACATAGCCTTATGCTCTACATCTATCAACAAATGGAAATACTTCCCACATACAAGTTGGTAGGGGGACATACCTATGGGAATCTTGAATGCGGTGCGATAGGCCCATAGAGCATCATCAAGCTTCCTCGACCAATGAGTTCTATTAACATTCACAGTCTTAGCCAAAATTTGTTTGATCTCTCTATTGGACTCTACTTTCGCTCTATCAACCTCAATACCCTTCTCAGAAATCTGATGACCTAGAACTATCTCTTCTTTCACACTGAAGTGGTACTTTTCCCATTTCAGCACAGGATTGCACTCTTCACACTATTTCAGTATTTCGGCCAAATGGTCCAAACAATTATCAAAAGACTCACCTACCACAGAGAAGTCATCCATAAATACCTAAATAGTGTCCTCCACCATATTAGAAAATATCGACATCATACAACGCTGGAAGGTCGCTGGAGCATTACACAACCCAAATGGTATCCGTTTGAAGGAAAGGCCTATAAGGGTAAGTGAAGGTGGTCTTCTCTTGGTCTTCCGGAGCTATGGAAATCTTACTGTAGCTTGAATAACCATCAAGAAAGCAGTGCCAACCCTTACCAACAAGTCGGTCCACCATTTGATCCATGAATGGCATAGGGAAGTGGTCATTTTCTGTCCAAGCATTTAATTTATGGTAGTCCATGAAAGCTCTCCATCCAGTCACGAGCACTACACCTTTTTATGCCTACGGCCACCCCAGTAAAGTTTAGCCTAAACTAGCAAAAAGTGTGGCCTTTTATAAAAGGCTACACTTTTGGACTTTAAGCAACACTTTTCCAGGGGTGCCCAAAAGTAGCGTTACCTTAGATTTTAGGCCTAATCAGCTACGCTTCTAAAAGGCAAAATGGCAACGATTTTTTGTACCTCAAATAGCAACATTTTTATCTCATACAACTACACTTTTAAGCGTGGCCTTAGCTTCCTTATTGCCCACGATTTGTAAGTGTTGCCTTTCCTATCTAATGTATAACAACAATTTTAAAGTGTTGCCTTTTCTATCTAATGTATGACAACACTTTGAAGTGTAGTCCTTGCCCATGTGCATACCACAATTTACAGTCCTATGGCTACACTTTTAAGTGTGGCCATATCATTTTGGCTATAAAATATTTATATGCCACAATTTCTAATTAAAATACACCAATATTATTTTGCAATAAATAATCTCAAGCATTAAATTGGCTCATAAGCAATTCAAATATGTAGATTTACAATAAACTTCAAAAGATAGTACGTCTTGTGTACTTACACATACTTATACAACAATATTCTAAATATGTGTACACAATTGTTCAAAAAGTACTCTTACAATAGTTCAATATATTCTAGAAATGAATATATTCACAAAATCAAATATAATGTATTCAAACTAGTTCAAAAACTCTTCATCATCCACTTCAATAAGATCAAATTGACTTGTGGCGACCTTTGAAATTTGATCACCTCTATTTCCCTACACATTTAAAATGAAATTAAAAATCAAAACAAACCATGTACAAAAAATCAGAATGCAGCAATTATATAACTAAGAAACATACTGTGTATTGTGTATATGAGCTTTGACAAGTGTGTGTTTAATGGTATTGATAATTCTTTAACTCCTTTTGAGATGTCCAAGTTGTGGTCCTTTTTTTTGAAAAGAATAGCAGATGAGCATCAGGTTTTTATTCATTTATTTGCTTCAGATTCAGACCAACTATAACAAATATGCACCTGAAACATACTAATTTGTTGTTGCCTCTCAAAGCTTGTGGAAGGTAAGCTTTTTCATCTTCAACTTTCACTAATTTACTTCTTTGGAAATTCAACTTTCAAGGCTATATTGTATATATATACTGTAGGTTGTGATTAATTTTTTAATCCAGCAAACACAACCATTAGCTTACTGTGTGCTATGCCTATTTGAATGCATCTTCTAGTTTCTCAGTTATATAGTTGAATTATCTAGGGCTAATTTGTTGATCCAGATTGCAGATTGTAGCAGTTTGCAGACTGCAGATTTTTTGAGCTCAGGCAGCACTATATCAGTACATCAATGCCAACTTCAAGTCCATTTCAGGCCAAAGAATATGGGCAGCACGAGAAAAATCCCAAGATACTCTAATCAGACATGTAAATCGGGATAGCAGTCGCACAAAACAAAGAATGGAAAAAGAGGAAACTCAAACACCAAACAACATCAAAGTGTATGCTTTTTTTATCAATGAAACCTGGGATATCGAAAAGATCATTCAAATTGCACCTCCGAATATTGTCCCGACTATTCTTGCGACTCAAATTCACTACCAGCCCATGGTTTCTGATCAACCAATCTGGAAACCCTTTCCTGAGTGTAGGCAGTTATAGAAGAGCTCAACTCTTTCCAGAATTTCCGGCACTTTATTATAGCAGATTGCAACAACTATATAATAGTAATTGATAATAACAGATTGTAGCAGCTATATAAGAGTAATTGATAATAACAGATTGCAGCAGCTGAGTTTAGTTCAAGCTATAACCTACTGTATGTACTGTAAACTGATTTTATAACATGTACACTAATTCTATAACCTGCAGACACAAGATCCCAGCAGAGAAGCTCGAGCTAAAACTACAAGGGAAGATACCAGAAGTTCAACAACAAGGGAATTTTGATTCAAAAGTTGTTGTGAAGCCTTGGTTTTAGCTACTTATTTCAAAAGCTAAAATCCAAAATTCAATCCAAATATGCTCTTAGATTTAGCTACTTATTTCAAGCATTAATGAGAAAAAATGAAATATTTGTATTGCTTAACTCTAGTTTTTCACAATAAAAAATTGGTAACAAAAACAAGGCACTACAGCTCTCATGAGTAACCCAGACCATGCAAAATAGCAATCCAGAAGCAGATATACCACATTATGTAAAAGTGCTCTCTTACAAAATCAAAACTAGCAACTGAACATCAACTAGACAAGATACAAAAATGTTGTCTCAAAACTGTAAGGAGTTAGAAAAACACACAGATATGCCCATCAAAATGCAATATACATACGACCGAGCAAGCTATCTTGTTGACCTTCTGCTTTGAAGTCAAATGATTGTTGACACTGAAAATGGCATGATCAAAATGTACAATCTTTTTTCAACTGATATGTGATTTTTGCTAACCAAGAGATAAACTTGAAAACAATCTAAGGCAAGACTGAAGACACAATCTGTAAATGCAATCAGTGAATGTCTTTGTGCTTTGTGGAATTCACCAAAAATTAGTAACCAACAGACTTAAGCCTATGTAATATGACAAATGAAAGAAACAATCCCATTAACAAACAGTGATAACCAAGGTATCCTGTCAATTGAATTAGTAGCTCAAGACTATGTTCTTGATAATTTTTGGAGTTTATTAGGCAGCACCTCACAACATTAAAGTTTGTTATGGTGTTGTAAGACATATTAAAGTTTACACAGACAAATAAATCTTAGTAGCACCATACATACCTCCTCTCACTCTCAGCACTACTCCTAATAACTTTTGAAAATTCAAACATTTCCACCCGTGATTCCAAATCATCATCACCAAAAAGAGAGGCCAACAAGAAACACAAATAACCAATATATCATCTTTTCCAGCTTAATACAAACAGAGAACTAACTTGACAACAGAGAACTATCTCCACCCTGATGGCACAACATAATTAGTATGCAACATAGAACTAACTTCACAAAGAGTTCATTAGTATGCAACTGATCTTCAACCAAATAAAAATAGTAGTTTGATAATTGTACCAGTAATACTCAGAGCTCACTGTTCTGCCCTAATGTCCATTGCCTGATAATAATAGGAAATAAATAAGTATATAAATAACAACAACAATTCATATTTACATGTCCTAAAGCAGTTTGATAATTGTACCAGTAATAGTGCAGAGATTAATAACCTTAGTCATATAAGTTTGTGCCAAAAAATAGCCAAATAAAACAATAGTAAGCTAGAAGTACATGTTCCTCAATAAAATTATAATCAAATAAGAAGCCAACATAAATTACTTAACCAAACAACAATTGGGCACATGAGAAAAGCCAACATAATACTTAAACATTATAGCGATCTAATCTTCAATTCCACATATTAGATATCTTAATGTGTTTGTACCAAAAAATAACAATTAAATAACAAAAACAGTAAGTGAACACTATATCGTCATCACAAAAACAATGAAACTAAAGCTACTACAACATCAAGGAATAGGTAGCTTGGACAACAAAATTGCAGTAGCAAGGGAAAGGCTACATGAGATTCAAGCCCATCTTAATTATACCGCAAACCAAGAATTTATCAAAAGGGAGAGAATATCAGTAGTAGAAATTACAAAGTGGATGAATATTCAAGAGAAGGAAATCAAAAGCTCACTGAAAAATGGAAGGGGAGGAAATAATAAATATTTCATTAAATGTATGAAGGCTTGAGCTAGAATAAATTCTCACTCAAAGGGTCTTGCCCGAGGCACGAATCCAAACATTGATGAACACAAAAGTGCAAATGATTTTAGTAGTAGTAGCTATCAAACACATACAATAGATATGTATGTCAACTTAGCAATCAACAAACAATATCAATATCACAAACTAATACAAAATCATAATCAATAGGTAAAATGAAGAGCCAAATATCATATATATAAGTTTCATAACATAGCTCATCACAAACAGTAAATAGTCTGAGACTAAACCAAAAATCTAGATTCAATAAGCCTTTGGACGGTTAAGGGAAATGAACAAATATAAAAGAGAAAAATAGGGCAAAGAATTAACTGATATGGGTAGTACAAAAAGGAGCTAGACTCCCAAAAATCAACAAAAAATCATCTCAACAACAAAAGAATTTCAGAACCCTAAAGTTAAATGTGTAACCATATGCAAGCAATAAACCTAGATGCCATAAATTTAGACATTTAAAGATAATTTTTTTACCTAATAAATTCTATTCCAACAAAATCCTTTCAAATGTGACGAAGCTTTAAGACACCATCTTCTGAAGTGAAGCAATTTGTTATATCTTGTTCATCAGCTAGACTAGAACAGCGAAATAAAAAAATAGATTTGGAGCAAATTTTGTTCTTCAAGCGGATTAGAACATCTAGACGAGCAATTCATGATGAACAAATTTTCAAATTATGAGCAAAATCGTAAAGAATGTAGTCAGCTGATTAGGAGCAAAATGGCAGTCAAATCATAGAAGCAAAATCGTAGTCAGATTAGGAGCAAATTTGTAGCATAATCATAGTCAGCTTAGGAGCGATTCATTCCTTCAATTTGCTGAAGAAATCGTAGCAAAATCGTAGCGAAAAATCTTTACTTTATGTATTGATGAAGAAATACCAGTTAATTTGTGAGCCCTTGAAAAGTTTTAGATTTGCAGCAAATTTTGTTCTTCAAGATATTCGGGAAAATTTCATATTTGGAGCAAATTTTGTTCTTCAAGAACTTATAATTTTTTTCTGATTTGGGGCAAAGAGCTAATAGTTCAAAGGTTTTTATGTTTTATGACATAGTTTTTTTTCAAAATAAAAATTGAGCCAGACTTGAAAATGTTGGAGGGAATATAATATTATAGTGAAAACATTAAGGCTACACTTGTAATGTGTTGTTTTTTCAATTTTAAAAATAGCACACTTTAAAAGTTTGGCCATATATATAAATAGTTGTTGCCAATTATATCATAATATAACAACACTTATAAAGTGTAGCCTATACCATTAAAGAGTACGCTTTACAAGTGTTGCCAATATTATTGAAGCCAAAATTTAAAATAATTGGCTACACTTTAAAAGTGTACCCAAAAATATTTTAGGCAACACTTTACAAGCTTTGTCCAGATTTAGTGTGGCCATAGGCCTAAAATGGTGTAGTGGGGCCACATCGGAAAAATCAAGTTTCTCTCATTGGGTACCACAGTAATACCACCTTTCTTGGGCACAAACTGAACATGACACACCAAACTACTATCTGCAATAGGATAAATAACTCCAACATCCAACCACTTGATGATTTCCTTTTTAACTACCTCTTGCATAGGCGGATTGAGTCTCCTCTAGTGCTAAATACTAGGCTTGTGATCCGGCATGAGTTGGATTTTATGAGAACAAATGCTAGGAAGAATCCTATTAATGTCCACAATAGTCCACCCAATAGCCCGCTTGAACCTCTTTAACACGGAAACCAATGCCTCAACCTGTGCCACATTCAAATCTGCCACAATGATGATAGGTAAAATATCATCTCTTCCCAAGAATACATACCTTAAATGTGATGGGAGAGCCTTAAGCTGGAATCTCAGAGCCTCTTCAACAGACGGTCTTGCGAATGGAGAATCGCGATTCCTCATGTATAACTCAAATTTCTTCAATTTTGAATGGAATTCAAACCTATCAAGTGCGGCGACCAATTCATTATAGTCTCCAATCCTATCACTCTCAAAGTTCATCATTACCGATGTTAGTGCATCAACACCCAACCTCTCTTCAATAGACACCTCAGAACCACTCTCTACAATATGTGTCACCACAAATACGATTTGAGCTCACTACTCTGCTTCATGGACCCATATTTATTGAAAGTTGCCTCTTCATTATTCAATATGAACTTCATCTACCCCTTTTCCATATTGACCAATGCACATCCGATAGCAAGGAATTGTCTCTTAAGAATGATGGGAACCTCAAAATCTACCTCACAATCAAGAATCACAAAATCCGCTGGAAAGATAAAACACTCCACTTTCACTAGTAAATCATGAAGCACACTAGTGGGCCTCTTCACCATTTTATCGGCCATGAGAAATCACATCCAGTCGGTTTTGGATCCGCTAAACCCAACTTCTTGTAAATCGACAATGGCATCAGATTACTGCTAGCACCCAAATTGCACAACATTTTCACAAAATGTAGCAACGCGATGATACATGGGATAGTGAAGGCACCATGATCCTCCTTCTTCTGCACAAGGGACCCTGTAGCAATAGTACTACAATGTTGCAACTTATCATCATCTTCAAAACTCATGGCCCGCTTCTTAGTCACCAAGTATTTCATAAACTTTGCATACCCAGGTATTTTCTCCAAAGCTTCTATCAACAGCACATTGATGGAAAGCTACTTCAACATACTAATTAACTTTTGGTATTTGCCTTCTTCAGTCTTCTTAACTAACCTCTGTGGGAAGGGAGGTGGAGGTCTAGGCATGGGGACAACTTTCTGTGTTATCTCTTCTTCATTCTCTGTAGCATTATTGGACTCTCTAGTAACCTCAATCTAATCATCATCTTTGCTAACCTAGACTTCAACCTCAGACGGCATAGGTGGATCAATGGTTTGCTTACCCCCTCGAGTAGTGACTGCCAGGCAATGCCCCTCATTCTTTGGATTTTGTATGGTGTTGCTAGGAAGTGTACCAGGTTGACGAGTATTTAATGTAGTAGACAACTAATTAATCTGCTGCTCAAGATGTTTGTTGACACTGCATGGGCATCAACTTTTTTACCAATACTAGACAAGTTTCGCATCTCCTTAACATTCTCATCAGTCGAATCAAACCTCTTCATCATCTTCTGCATCATATCCTCAATACGTGACATATTACCTCCAGCTTCCCTATTACCAGATTCTCAATTTTGAGGAACATAAGACCCAACCCTATCATTTATGTTGCCATAATTGTTCCGGTTATATTTGTTATTGCAATTCTAGTTCTTATCCCAGACATATTGACCCTCTCGGTTGTAGTTGCCATAGTACCGACCTTTGTTTCCTTGACCTCGGCGCTAATTATATGTATTGGAACGTTGGGTGTTGGCTTGGAAACCCCGTCTGATCATTCACCGCATAAGTATCCTCTTCATAGTAGCACTCCTCAACCGGTGGTGGATTTCTAGTCAAATAATTCACAACATTTATCTTTTCAGTACCTCTGCTCAAATGCTTCAACACCAACCCTATTTCAGTCCACATATGAGCCATCTCCTCATGAATATCATCGACAGATTGATTAGTTGTAGCTTAAACTGCAAGTGTGTTTCCCCCAGTATCTGACTTTCTAGTGCTCCAAGCAATACTGTTCCAGGAAATCTCTCCAGTTTCGCAACAATCTGCTCAAAAGTGCACTCATCATATGAACCTCCAAAGATAGTATGAAGCACTTCTTTACTATTGTCATCCTGACCTCGGTAGAAGTATTCCTTCAGCGACTCATCATCAATGCGGTGATTCAGGACACCTCTAATGAATAACCTGTCCGAAGAACTACTCACATACTCTCCAGGTAGTGCTACGAAGTTGTTGAGTTTATCATTGTGGTTTAGCTTCTTTGACAGTGGAATGTATTTTGCCAAAACCACATCACGTAATTATTCCCATGTGTAGATTGAGTTATAAGGAAGCTCAATAAACCACAGAGCAGAATCACCGGTCAATCATATAGGGAATACTCTTAATCTAATGACATCCATTTCCAATTTCGGTCGACCCACACAACTCTTGCAAACACTCCTCAACTTGGCCATGTGGCCATGTGGATCCTCCAATGCCAAGACAGAGAACAAACCCCTCACTGTAAGCATCTGCATCAGACTGCTAGTCACCATGAATGTATGCCCCGGAGGTAGAGGGGGTAGAACAAGAGGTCCTTCAGATTTAGTGGTATTAAAGTTGACCCTATAGTTATCACGCAGTCTTGGTCTTGGTGAAGCCTGCACCTTCAATACATCTCCCAGTAGATTCTCACCCTGAACCTGATTATTCTCATCACCAACCCTCGAAGGCTGCAACTCAAACCCATCGCCTAAGTCTCCTCCGATAGAAATGATTGGGACTCCTTGATTATTTATTCTTCGCAATGTTCTATTCAATTCTAGATCATGTGGAGTCAATGGTTCACCTTGGCTCCGTGTACTTGGCATACTCTAGAGTAGGAACCTGAGAGAAACAAAAACAAAACAAAAAGCAAAATTAGGAAATAATTGAGTAAAGTTCAATAATGTAGTCAAACTTACTCTAAAATCCTTATTCCCCTGCAGCGACACCAAAATTTGATACTCTCAAATTACACCTCCCTAAAGAAGTACAAGTGATCGTTGTCAAACAAAGAACCCAACTAGTAGGTTGGGGTCGATCCCACAAGGAATATGGTTTAGACTTAAAATTAACTTACGATTATATTCATTTAGTCAATGTATTTATGAGACGAGTAAGTAAAAAGGGGGGGATTTGTGAAATAAATAATTGATTGTTGTTAAGTGACAAGTGAGCAGGATTCAAACTTTATTGTTATCAATGATAGAGCAGGATTCAAACTTTGTTGTTATCAATGATAGAAAGTAACTAGGGTATATGTGTTCCCTAAGCTCATAACGCAGTAATCCTTGTAATAGTAACCTTTCCTAGTGTGTCACATGCAAAGTGGTAAGTTATGTATCGCTAATTCCTTTGTCCGGCAACTAGAGAATTTCACCCCGCACCTTGGTCCAGCTACGTGTGTATACTTTACTAACCCTTACCTTTACCTCATATTAGACACAACATCAATTTAAGGCTTAGTTTTCACCCTTGTACCAATTTTCATTAGAATATTAGATAGTATCACACTAAATCTATGTTGATAATTTATTTCTTATTAACTATCTCCTTGGTCCGGCAAGTAGCAACAAGGTGAGTTCTAACGGTTGCAACCGTTAAAAAGACTTCTAAACGAAAGAATTATCAACGCATGCAATAACACTATTCAAGAATTACTTAATTACTATTCATACTTTGTTAATCGCTCATGGTTCCAACAACCCTAGTTGTGAATTTAGTTACCCATAATAAGAAGAACACAATTCATATTTTTAGATGAAGAAGTCATGAACTTACATAATGAGAAGAAGAAATCCAAAAACCAAACTTGAATTTCAAAGTCAAAATCTTCAAAACCAACTTAAGAAATCAATAATTGCTAGAATTGCAAGTTAATCTCCAAAGCCAAAAACTAGAACTAAAGTAATAATGTCTAACCCTCAAAAATAAAGTTTACATGCCCTATATATAGGATAACAAGTCCCAACTAAAAATGAAACGAAATAAGGAAATAAAGTTTCTTGACGTGGTTTCGATTTACGACACTGACCTATGGACCGTGGACTGACCTTTGATCCGTAGGTCCCTTCCGTGGTTTGGGACTTAGGCAATTTTCCAACTTCAAATCTTCAGCTCTCAATAGCATTTGACGGCTCAGCAGGACGGATCGTGGTTCCATCCACGGTCCTTGGATCCTCATCTATAGATCCGTATTTAGTTAGTCGGGATCATCGGTCAACTCAGCGATCCGCCCTTTGGTATATTCAATTGCAGTTTTGCTTTAGCTTTCTACATCTTCGTGTTCTATATCATTGGGCGATATTGCAAATCTTTGCGGAACTATTCGATTACACATCGACTGATCCTCTCCATCGCTGACTTAATTTTCTGCTTCAGGGTATTTCACACTAGAACATTAGGCGATACTAAGGCCCTTCGGAGAATCACCTAATGGGTTAGCCATCCTTAGGCCTTCATTTTTTCGTTCTTTCAACTGCTGATGAGACCATGATTTGGACTCATTTAGGGCTATATTTTGATCAAATTAGTTTCCTCAAATGCATATTTTGTCTCCATATCTGATGAAAAGCCTTACGTTCAGGTATTTGGAATTTGAGGCAAAGCATAGATACTACTTGGCAAAAAGGAAGAAGGCGGCTGAAAAGAGCAAAGAAAGGAAGGCCTGAGGATCGCCGATCCCAGTTGGCGAGTCGCCGATGGGCCTGGAGTTTGCCTTTTGTTCCAGTGTTCTGAGCCCTAAAGGAAATGAGAGTTGGCGATTAAACGGAGCAGTCGACGCGTCGCCGAGCAATTTTGCGCAGCAGTATCCTATCGCCCAAAATAATAGACTCAGAAATGCTAAAGGTCAAAGAGAAAAGGCGATAGACTTGACTGAAGGGTGGATCGACGATCCTGACTAACTGCACCAAGTGGATCCTTCGCAGCACATTTTCTGAAATCTATATATACTAGTTCAGTTGTTCTTCTTATAAGCATTATCAAATGGATATTAGACATTTTTTACATTTTCCTACTTTTAGCGCTATGTTTTAGGAGATGTTGTTCTTGAAGGGTTTCAGCTCAAAGAAATTGGGTATAGACCGTCAAGATTCTTCAACCTTGACTTGTTTAAAGACTTAATTCTCTATACCCATTGGATGGTAATACATTTTGGTATCGATTTCTCTCTCTTTAGCATGTCTAGCTAAAACCCCAATTCTTGGGATGTGATTATGTGAATATGGGTTAAATTTTCTGTTAGGTATTGCTTATTGTTAGTCTACTTACTTTTTATTTGTGATTTCATTTAGTCGTTGTGTATGAACTTAGTGAAGTAGTAGTTGCAAATACGACTTCATCTTCACATTTTTGCTTAATCGAGAGAGAGGTTCAAAAACCAAGACTACTAAATCGATTACCGATGGTATTGGGTCGATAAGAGGCTCAGCTCGAGAGAGTGAACCCTAGTCCCTCTCACACACATTTAGCTCGGGAGATCGAATGGGATAAGGCGGATGTTGTGGTTAAAGCGATAACTCAGTGTTCGAGAGAAACTGAGTTGATTTGGGGTAAATTGCTTGAGAGAGAATTTACCCCCACTAAAGTCTAGCCTAGTTACAATTATTCAATAATTTTCTATCAATAGCATTTACCCAATCATCTAGTTTATCCCATATTCCTATCACATCCCAATAATCCCAGTCTCCTAATTCATATTCTCTTATTTGCATTGTTTATAGTTGTTACTTACTACACCCCCCCTCCCCCCATTTGATAATTGACACTTGTGTCAAAACCCTTTAATTTGTAATGTTTTTATTCTATAATGATTTTTAGCTATGGTTGACTAAAGCGAATTCATATTTGACTATTAATTCTCAGAACCACTCCCTTGGGACTCAACCCCAACCCTTGGTTGGATTATTATACTCTTCCACGATCGTAGACACTCGAATTGGAAGTTGTGTCTTGAATACACAAATATTAAAATGGCGCCGTTGTCAGGGAGTGCTGTTATGTGAAATATTTTGGTTTAGACGAATTTTTAGTGTTAGTCATAGTTTACTCACTTTATTTTTAGTTTTCTTTTCTTTGTGTTGATGTTGTAAGCCATAAATTGAAAATGGTTGACATAGACCAAGAAGTCGAGGGGGACATCACTTAGCCGCACTGGCTACTCAGCTGAACGATTTGGCCACCAAAATATTAGAGGTGGAAGTCCAGTGCCAAAGCCAAGGGAGGTGCATACCTCCTCATGAGCAGGAAAAGCCTAGAGGCTGGGGAAAAGTTGTGTTGAGGAAACACTACAAATAATTCTCCAAAAGATCACTGAACAAGATCAAATGTTGGAAGTTATGAAGGAGAACATTAAAGTGTTGAATCAGATGATTGCCTCTCATTGTAGATCTATCCAGCTGATCAGGACACTCTTGAGGCATATAGTGCCTGATCTCCACCATGGCGAACAATTGAGGTTACCTGGTACCACTAGGACAAACCCCAAAAATAGAGTTTGAAGGGTGACTTGCATCGTGCCACGACGTTAACTAAGGCGCTGTTTGGGAGGCAACCCAAAACCCTTTAACTACTTTATTTTTACTTTTATAAATAATGATGTGTTAGTTGTGCAAGTTTAAATGCGGGAAGTGTTTAGAAAATGTAGATTGGCGAGAAAAATGGTCAATCAGTGCAACGCGACGAGGTTGGCGTGCCCAAATTGACCCGTTGTTTGGCTCAACACCAGTTTAACTTGGAGCCTATAAAACTTGGTGAGCTTGAGAATCAGTTCGGTGAGTTGCCGACCAATTCGGCAACAATGACCCAGACCGCCGTCTTGACCCCTAAGAAATTGAAGATCCTATAGTAATTAGCGGGGTAAGTAACCACTCGGTAAATCACCGAGCTGATCGGCGAGTGCAACTAATGTCGCCAAATGGTTGCGAAATGGATGGTTTATAAAGGCCAAATGCCTTAGAATTTAAAATTCTTCACTTTCTCTCGCTTTTAAACTTCACAAACTCACACAAAGGTAGTATCTTCATTATTTTTGTATTTTACTAGTATTTTGGTTGATTGATTTGTGCTTGGAGTTGGTTTTTTTTGCCGCCTATCTTTTCAATTGCGTTTTAATCGACATAAAAGGTTAATTTTCTAAAACCCTGAGTTTATGTTATTGAAGTTTGTACTCATTGATATGATTGTATCATAGTGATGTGTGTTGGGCCTCTCTGATAGGAATAGAATGATTGATTGCCAATTTTAATTTGAAAATATTTTATTTATTGTTTTGATCGTCAAAATTCCTGTATTTTTATGCCTTGGAATGAATGAAACCTTTTTGGGTGATGCTTGCATGTTGTTTAGATTGATTGGGTGAATTTTGAGTAACCCATGCATGTGCTAAATGATAAAAGTTACTCAATGATAGAGAGGGTGACGCCACTTTTAAGAGCAAATATCGTCAAATGGTCAATTTTGGCAAAACCAGGAAATATTCGAGTATCCCGGGGTGATGGGTAGTATGGGTATGGTTTCAATCCCATGAGTGCATGCTTTGATTTTATTTTCGGGGGTTGAGGGGTTGAATTCGACAAGATGGGTTGAAAATAGGTACGTTGGGTCGATTGGCGAGCTAGGTTGAGCTCGCCAAACGACTAGGTGGTTCGCCTAATGTCTCTATCTCGTCGATAATTTGGCGTCTTTATTGATATTTGGTACAATAACTTTCGGTGAGAAGCCTGAGGGCCCCGAAAGCACTCAGTGAGCACCGAAAGTATTCTTATCGCCCTTTGTCTGCACCCATGAGTCTATGGTACACTGTTACTTTTAGCGGATAATCACTTGTTCACCGAAAGTAATTGGCGATTCGCCGATCAGGCTTTCCCATTCCCGATTTGCCAAAATTTTCAAGTTAAACATTTTGGCGAGCGCGATCTATCTCGCCAAAGAGGTTCTATGATTGTGTTTGACTTTCTCCTAATTTATCTCGATCGTTTGCAGATATGGTACGCACAAATCTAAACGACCCACCCTAGTAAAAAGGAAGGGCATTATGATAAATGAAGGAGGATCAAATCCTCCATAGAAACGAAAGCAAGATCTCCCACCGGGAGACAAAGGCATGAGGAAAAAGCGCATAGCTAGGAAAGGGATAGTTATTGAACCCCAAGTTGATTTTCTTGAACTAGAAGATGAGGAGCTCTTGTTTCCTCGAAGGAGTAGACACCAAGCTAAATTTTAGCCTACGCCCACCGAAGCTCCCTCAACTGCTATCCCACCTACTACTGAATCAGTGCCAACTTAGTCATCCTCAGTGACTCCTGCACTGCCTATTGCTCCTCCACCTATATTGCTGAACAGACTAAAAGGTGAAGGAGTCCGAACTATCACAGAGGAGAAGCTGCTATCTACAGAGGGTCTGGAAGGCAAATATCCAGATGTTTTGGACACCCTCCGCTACCATGAGTTCTAGCAGTTCACACTGCCACGAGGCCCTTACCTTCATTCCTGGGTTAAAGAATTTTACCCAGCTTATGGGGAGATGGTGCTTAAGAACAAGAACAAGGCAAGTGAGTTCCGACCAGTAAAGTCGGTCATGGCCAGAGGCAAGTAGGTGGAATGTCACAGCGAGCATATTAATGTTGTATTAGGTAGACCGCTACACTCAATACTTCCTTACGAGGAGTTCCCTATTGTTCCGTCCCTGGATGATTTGAAGGGTTGGTTAGCTCCGCTGATTTCTCACACCACCCCGAGGTGGATCGATGCAGGAGCTCACATTGACAAGAGGGACATGAACATCGCCTCCAGGTTCTGGTTTGGCTTCATCAGCAGCACCATAATTCCATCCTAGAATGAGTCTTTTTTGGGCCATCCTAAGGCGGCTTGCCTCGGTTCATTCATGGTCAGGAGGCAGATCGACCTGGGACTTCTGATTTTGCAGGAGATGGCCATGAGAGCCAACCAGAGACGTATGTCTCTGCCATTCCCAGTTTTTATCACTGAGTTATGTCGGCGTGCCAGAGTACCCCAAGATCCTGCGAACGATATAGAGGTCATCTCTTCATCCTCCACGGACATCTGGCATATTGAGGTCTAGTTTAAACGAGAGAAGGTTTATAGAAGGAGATCAGCTACAGGCAGACACTACTCCTAAGGTTGATGTTGACTCGTTTCCAGCAAGGCCATCTGCGTCTACTGATGCTTATCATGACCAACGACACTAACCTTTGGTACGAGTGTCTACGAGTAACCCAAGAGAGTGGTTGTGAAAATAGTAGTTAATGAGATTTCATTCTTATTCGTCATAGCTAAAGATATTTGTGAATAAAATATTGTAAATTCGGGAGGTGACACGAAAGTGTCAAATATCAAAAGGGGTTTCACCACAAGTAGTAAAAACAACAAAAATAACAAGAAAATCAAGTATGGGGAAGAATTCTTGGGGTGTGACCACAATACAAGTTGTGATAAATGGTTGGGTACATGTTTTCGATAGGAAATTTTCAAGATAATAGTATGTAGGCTAAACTTTAGATGGAAATAAGCTCCCTCTCGAGAAACCTACCCCAATTCAAATGCGTTCCTCTCGAACGCCCATTTACCGCATGAAGACCAACCTATGCCTTACCCCACTCACTCTCTCGAGCTGAGTGTTAGGATATAGGACTAGGGTTCACCCTCTCGGGCTGAACCTCATGTCGACCCACTCCTTAGGCCATCAGTCTAGTGGTCTAGGTTTCGCGACGTCCCTCTCGGGCAAGCCAAAAACACATGGGTGGATTTGTATTTGCAACTACAAACCCATTAAATTAAACCACAACCACAAGGTGAAATTACCATTAAAATACATCTAACCTATTAGCAAGCAAGACCCAACAATAATATCAACACATATTTGCTAAATCCCACCCCAATAATGGGGGGTTTTTAGTCACACATCAAGAGATAGAAATTTATACCTTCAATGATGTTGAAATCAAATGGGTATAGAGAAATAAGTCTTGATTTAAGCAAAAAAGGAATAATCCAAGTGACCCACTTCAAAATTGGAAGAGATGAAACCCTCTTCTTCTTCAAGTCTTCAAACCATATCCAAACTTGAGAGAAAAATACTAAAACTGATGTTCTAAGAGTGAAAATTAACAATAATGTTCGGACCAAGGCTAGTATTTATAGTTTTCAGATTTAGTGTTGCAATGGACCGTTCGGCGAGGTTAGACGCAATCGCCGAATGACTCAGCGAATCACCCTTCTTCTTGTTAATCGCCTTTTGTGATTTTCCTTCAGCATGTTCATGTTCAAGACCATTGGGCAGTATGGCATTGCTTCGCAAAACTGTTCGGTGAAGCACCGACTGCTCTTTTCATCCCTTTTTTTATCCACTTCCTTCAGGGCTTCGCGTACTGGAACAAAGGGTGGAATGCATCCCTTCGGCAATTTTCCAAAAGTGATTGGCGAAACTCAGGCTTCAATTTTTACATTCTTTCCAGCCTTTTTGTTCCTTTTTTGGCCTAAATGTCCATGCTTCCGCTAAAACTTCAAATACCTGAAACTTAATAGTTTTAATCAGATATTGAGACAAAATAAGCATTTGAGGACACTTTTTCTATTAAAATAAAGCCCAAAATGAGTCCAAATCATGGACTCATTGACACCCCCAACTTAAACTTTTGCTTGTCCTCAAGAAAACTCAAGTTCAACCGCTAAAAAAGGGTTGTCTCAAACAGTGCTACATAAGACTCGATTATGAATGCACACAACAACACTCAATTTACTTATGCAAAGATCAAATTTGTACTCAAAGATTCAAGTAGTGACTAACAAATATCAAAGATTCTCATGCTTGCATTACTTGCTACCTGTGCAAGTTCAAGCTCAGCAAAAAGTATCTAAATGCCCTCACATAAAGAATGATTCCATATAAACACTAAGAGGTTAATCAATTCAAGATCAGGAATCTGATACAATGCTCACACTCAAAAAGAAGAACACAATGCATGTTTTCACCCATAGGCTTGCCCTTATTTTCCATGCAATCTTAGGTTCGGCTCACTCAAGATCAAAAAGGTCTTTTTAAGGCTTGTAATGGGGTTGACTGCAAAAGTCTGGTCCTTTAGGCTCAGTGACTTTTTCCTCATGAGATGTGGTATTCTCAAGGCATCCCCTTCTTTTCGTTTATCAATTTTTTTTCTTGTGCTTCTAAGTCATCTTTTTATTCACCTCCATGGATTGCTTGGAAACCCAATTTCTTTTGTTCTTTTATTCCACAACATTTCTATTTCATTCTTTTCTTTTCTTTTCTTTTTTTTATATGGAGGGTTTCCATATTTCCGCAACACCATGTGTTAATGGAGACTTTTCTTGCACTTCTTGACTTCTCCTTTTCCATTTTCATCACACCCCCAACTTAGGCTTTTGCCCTAAGTTGGCTATTCACTAAACCACAGATCAAGAGGATTACAGGTAGTGGATCAAGTAAGGTCTAGGGTTCATCAAGGTTCTTTCAAAGATATGTAAGGCCCAAAGGGTATTCAAGAGAGTTTCAGATGCTCACGGGTAGGCCACAAAAGAGGTATATGTCAAATTGGCTCACACTCTTCAAAATTTACCTAAGATCATCTCAAGAGCACAGCTTACTAAACCAATTAGACTAACGGGGAAAATAATAGGTTTATTCATGCAAGGTTCAAAGTAAGTTCATCACAGAAGGCATCGACACTTAAGTCAAACAACACTACACACATTCGCTAGTGTGCAACGGTCATTACAAGAGAATCAATTTGATAAATGGCTAATCACCACGAGATACAAAGAGTTCATATATTCTCTATGCAACTTTATTTGTTCTCGTCGTAGCCGCACATACATGTTTGTTCAATTGAGAGCACTATTCAAGCCATCGGTATTTATCAAAACTGAGACTTGATTTTTAACAAGAACATCCACTTTCAACACAAGAGGTGGCGAAAATTTTCAAAAAATGAAATTTTTTCGGAAGGGTCAAAATTATTTTTCAATTAAACCCAAAAGAGACACATAAGCTCAAACAATCGCAAAGAAGTTTTAAAAACACAATTAAAAATAGACAACCCAAATATATACAGCAAATATCATTCAAAACAACCAAACAAGGTGAGCCTCGCACCACCACAAAAGAAATGTGTTTGTCGTCAAATATGAGTAATAGTATCTAAAAATAAAATCAATGCAAGATAAGGAGAGAGGTAAAGAGAAATCATGTCTATGGGGCCTTTCCTCCCGTCGGGGCACCAGAACTCTGAGCTGCAGTCTGTAATTAGGAATCAGTGCCTGGAGTAGTCATATCAAGAGCAGCAGTGCCAAGTCCTGTAGGGGCTGCTGTGGACGTCTCAGCATGCCATGCCTGGAATCCGGATACTATAATTGCAAATGAGTGCAAAATTTTCAAAATTAAATTCGGGGTTTTAGAGACTAACCTTTGATGCCGATAAAATAGGTTTTTGTAATGCTAGGCAGCAAATAAATCTCACCCCAAGAACTAATCACCGACTAAAATACTAATTTAAGGCTAAAATCTAGAAAATAATACCTTTTGTGTGATTTTGGAGAGTTTGACACGAGGGAAAGTGAGAGATTCAAAAATTTGACCTTTGGCATTTATTTAACCGTTCATTCCTTGTCCATTCGGAGACATTAGTAGCACTCGCCGAACCACTCAGTGAAGTGCCAATCGATCCTTAATCCTACCCTTTCTTCAACATCTTCAATTTTTTGGGGCCGAAATTGGCGGTTTGCGTCGAGATTGCCGAACAGGTTAGCGATGTGTTGAGCTATTTTTTGAGTTTGCCGAGTTTTACAGGAGCTGCAATGCTCTTGCATTGAGCCAAATGGCAAAATTCAGCCGCGCTCGCCGACCTGTTTGGCGCCAAGCATAATGTATTTTCTGCTCGCCATCCTGGAATGTTTCACACTTTCCTCATTTTTAACCTACAACATTAACACACCATTATTTATAAAAGAAAATCCTACTTTACGACCTTGGGTTGCCTCCCAAGAAGCGCCATTTTTAACGTTGTGGCACGAAGTAGGACCTGCCTCACTCACTGTTATCGGAGTTAGACATAGTGTCACTAGGTAACCCCAATATGTCTTTTGGATGGAGTTGAGGCATTGCAAAGATCATGAGTGATCTGCTGTGCTAGATTGATCTAGAATGAGATCCAATCACTTGATTTAACGCTTCAACATTCTCTCTCATTTCGTCCAGCACTCGATCTTAATCGGTCATCTTTTGGAGAATGATTTCAAGCATGTCCTCAACACGATTTTTCTCATCTTCTCTAGATTCCTTCCTCTCATAAGGAGGTATATACCTCCTTTGGCGTTTTCACTGGTTTTCCAGCTCAGATATTTTGGTCGTCAAGTCATTTAGTTGAGATAACAACGCAATTAGCTTGAATTCAACCTCGACTTTTCAATCTGCCACAACTGACTTGCCACCCATTCCCTCAGCCATGCTTAGAGGACCTACATACACAAACAACGAAAAAAGAAAAACAAAACTAAAAGTAAAATTAGTAAACTACACTAAAAAGAATAAAAACTCTACATAAGTACATCTTCATGTGACACCACTACCCGGCAGTGGCGCCATTTTGATGCCTGTCGTGACCAATGACACAAATCTACAGTACGAGTATCTACGATCATCGATAATATAGTAACCCAACCAAGGGTTGGGGTCATTTCCCATGGGAGTGGTAGTGAAAATAGTACTTAATTAGAATTTCATTCTAATTAGTCGTAGCTAAAGAGATTTGTGAATAGAAACATTGTAAATTTGGGGGGGTGGGGTGGCACGAAAGTGTCAAATATCAAAAGGGTTTTTGTCACAAGTAGTAAAAACAACAAAAATAACAAGAAGATCAAGTAGGGGGAGGAATTCTTAGGGTCTGACCGCAATACAAGTTGAGATAAATGGTTGGGTACATGCTTTCGATAGGAAATTTGCAAGATAATAGTGACTAGGTTAAGCTTTAGATGGAAATAAGCTCCCTTTCGGGCAACTTACCCCATGTCAAATGTGTTCCTCTCGGACACCCATTTGCCTCATGAAAATCAGCCTACGTATTACCCCACTCACTCTCTTGAGCTGAGTGTTAGGATATGGGACTAGGGATCACCCTCTAGGTCCGAACTGCATGTCGACCCACACCTTAGGCCATCAATCTAGTGGTCTTAGTTTCACGAGCTCTCTCTCGGGCAAGCCGAAAACACATGGGTGGCTTTGTATTTGCAACTACAAACCCATTAAATTAAATGAAAACCACTAGGTGAGATCACCATTAAAATACATCTAACCAATCAGCAAGTAAGACCCAACAATAATATCAACACATATTTGTCAAATCACACTCCAAGAATGGGGTTTTTAGCCATACATTAAGAGATAAAAATGTATACCTTCAATGATATTGAAATTAAATGGGTATAGGGAAATAATTCTTGATTTAAGCAAAGAATAAAGAATCCAAGAGACCAACTTCCAAATTGGAAGAGATGAAACCCTCTTCTTCTTCAAGTCTTCAAACCCTCTCCAGACTTGAGGGAAAAATCCTAAAACTGATGTTCTAAAAGTGAGAATTAACAATAATGTTCAGACCCTTAAAAATAATAACTAAGACTAGTATTTATAATTTTCAGATTTAGTGTTGCGGTGGATCGTTCGGCGAGGTTAGTCGCATTCGCCGAATGACTCGACGAATCGCCCTTCTTCTGGTTCATCGCTTTTTGTGCTTTGCTTTCAGCATGTTTGAGTTCTACATCATTGGGTGGTATGGCATTGCTTCACTAAACTGTTTGGCGAAGCGCCGAGTGCTCTTTTCATTGCCTTTTTGATCCACTTTCTTCAGAACTTCGCGTACTGGAACAAAGGGCAGACTGCTTCCCTTCGGCTATTCGTCAAGAATGATTGGCGAAGCTGAGGCTTCAATTTTTTTGTTCTTTCCAGCCTTTTTGTTCCTTTTTGCGCCTAAGTGCCCATGCTTCTGCTAAAACTTCAAATACTTGAAACTTAATATTTTTCGTCGGATATTAAGACAAAATAAGCATTCGAGGACACTATTTCTATTAAAATAAAGCCCTAAATGAGTCCAAATTGTGGACTCGTCAGCTACTCCAGCCTTTAAGGCTTCAAGCACATCTGCACCTTTCTCTTCTTCGCAGGTACCAGGTGCTTCTTCCTCCTCCTCCCAGCCAGCGACGATTACTTAGGTGATAATCCTGAAGATATGGCACTTGGCCCAGTCAGTGGATGTGCGTGCTACCCGACTGGAGAGTTCTATTTTAAAAATGATCGACAGGGCCATACTAGCAGCACTTAGCCCCCTCCAGACTTCTATTGATGCCTTGACAGTGACAGTCATTTCTTGCAAGAGTAGACAGGGGGAGGCCTCTGAGGTGACATCTTTAAAAGCTGAGGTTGCTAGTTTGAGGAAGGACGTAGACTATCTTAAGTCTACTTACTGCACTTCACTGCTAGAGGCTGCTGATGATAGGGATGCTCTTAAGACCTCGGGGATTCTTCCGGCTACCACCAGAGATATTCACAGGGGTGGCACAGCGGTGGAAGAGTCGGATATAGAGACTGACGAGGAGCTGATAGTAGTGCATGGGGAGGAAACGCAAGAGAGCCGCGATGAGAGCATCTTAAGAGATTCGCCAGATCTTGTGCGATCGATTGTGTAGCCAGTGATCCAGCCATCATAGACTGAGACGTCCACATCAGCTCCTAGTGGATCTGGAACTTCTATTCCACCTCAGTTAACTCCCGGTACAGAGACTCGAGACCAGACAGATACTCCAGGAACTGACGCCCTAATTTAGAAAAAGACCTTGACAGAGGGAGCGACTGCATAGACAAGACCTTTCATTACCTCCTTCTCTGTCTTACTTATTTTTATTTTTGGACAATTTTATTCACATTTGAGGACAAATACTTTTATTTTTGGTGATATATTACATTTTGACTATATATTGGGTTGTGATCAATTATCGGGTTTTTACACTGCATTTGATGGATGTTTGAGCTTGTGGCTCCATGTTTTAAAATGCTGACCCTTCCGCAAAAAAATTTCCACCTCTTATGTGTTGAATGTGGTTGTTCTTTTTCAATATTTGAGTCTCGGTTTCGATCAATACCGATGACTCAAAAAGTGCTCTTAATCGAACGAACATGAATGTACGGCTACAACGAGGCCAAATGAAGTTGAATAGCCAATATGTGAACTCATTGAATCTCCTTGTGACTAGCCTATGATCGAATCGAGTCGATTGAGATAACTGTTGCACACTAGCAAAAGTGTGGAGTCTTGTTTGACACTTATGTCAATGCCTAGTGTGATGAGCTTACCGTGAATTGTGTATGATGAATCCTAGAATTTGCCATATTGGTCCAATTGACTGAAGTGATGTGAACTCTTGAAATGACCTTAGGCAGCTTTACAAAGTGTTGACCAATCCGACAAATACCTCTTTTGTGGATTACCTCGTGAGTGTGCGAACCTCTTTTGGACACCCCGTGAACCTTACTCTTCTTTGGAAGAACCTTGATGAAAACATGACCTCCTTTTAATCCATTAGCCATAATCCTCATAAAGTGGTGGTTAGTTTGAATAGCCAACTTAGGCCAAAAGCCTAAGTTAGGGGTGTGGTAAAAAGGGAGGTAAGTCAAGAAATGCAAGGAAGTCCCTTCCACCCATGATTTTGAGAAAAAATGGAACCCCTCCAAAAAAAAGAGAGAAAAAAAAAGAAAAAAGAAAAAAAATGAAAAAAATGTGGAATAAAGTTGTGAAAATACAAAGATATTGAGGTTGCCAAATATCCATGATAAATGAATAATGGAACTACTTGCGAGCACAATGAGAATGCGAAGAAATGGAAAGGAAGTGTTAGTCACACCACATTTCATGAAGACTATAGCCCTTGAACCTAAACGACCATACTTTTGCACGCAACCCCTTTAAAAGCCTTAAAAAAACCTTTGTAATCTTGAGTGAGCTGAAGCAAGTATTGATTGGAAAATACAGGCAAACCTATGGGTGAAATAATGCATTGTATTAATCTTTGTGAGTGTTAGTGTTGCATTTCATTCCAAAGATTTAATTTGCAAATCATTGTGTGTGAATATGGAGTCATTCCTTGGGTGAGGGTATTTGAACACTTTGGTTGAGCTTGAACTTGCATTTAAAGCAAGTATTGTGAGCATGGGATTCTTTTAGAATGGTGAGTCATAACTTGAATCTTTGAGTGCACAATTGACCTTTGCATAAGTAAGTTGAGTCTTGTTGCGTGCATTCATGATTGAGTCTTGTGCAGCACTATTCGAGACACCCTTTTTAAACGACTAAACTCAAGTTTGCTTGAGGACAACTAAAAGTTTAAGTTGGGGGTTTTGATGAGTCCATGATTTGGACTCATTTAGGGCTATATTTTGATAGAATTAGTGTCCTCTAATGCATATTTTGTCTCATTATCTGATGAAAAGCCTTAAGTTTCAGGTATTTGGAGTTTGAGGCAAAGCATGGACACAACTTGGCAGAAAGGAACAAGGCGTCTGAACAGAACAAAGAAATGAAGGCCTGAGGATCGCCGAGCCCAGTTAGCGAGTCGCCGATGGACCTGGAGTTTGCCTTTTATTCCAGTGTGCTGAACCTTGAAAGAAAAGATCGAGTTGGCGATGAAATGGAGCAGTCGGCGCATCGCCGAGAAATTCTGTGTAGCAGTATCCTATCGCCCAAAGTAACAGAGTCAGAAGTGCTGAAGACCAAAGAGAAAAGACTATAGACTTGATTGAACAGCGGATCGCCGAGTGGATCCTTCGGAACACATTTTCTGAAATCTATAAATACTAGTTCAGTTTTTATTCTTGTAAGCAATATTAGATGGAGATTAGACATTTTTTACATTTTCCAGCTTTTAGCCATAAGTTTTGGGAGACATTGTTCTTGAAGGGTTTCAACTCCAAGAAATTTGGTGTAGGTCTTCAAGAATCTTCAACCTTGAGTTGTTTAAAGACTTAATTTTCCATACCCATTGGATGGTAAAACCTTTTAGTATCGATTTCTATCTCTTTAGCATGTCTAGCTAAACCCCAATTTTCGGGGTGTGATTATGTGAATATGGGTTACATTTATTGTTGGGTATTGCATATTATTAGTCTATTTGTTGTTTATTTGTGATTTCGTTTAGTAGTTGTGTTTGATCTTAGTGAAGTTGTAGTTGGAAATACGACTTCATCTTTGCGTTTTTGTCTGGCTCGAGAGAGAGGTTCGAAAACCAACACTACTAAATCGATGGCCGGTGGTATTGGGTCGACATGAGGTTCCACTCGAGAGAGTGAACCCTAGTCCCTCTCACCCCATTCAGCTAGAGAGAGTAAATGGGCTAAGGCGGAGGCTGTGTTTAAAGTGTCAACTCAGTGTTCGAGAGAAACTGAGTTGATTCGGGGTAAGTTACTCGAGAGAGAATTTACCCCCACTAAAGTCTAGCCTAGTTACAAATATTCAACTATTTTCTATCAATAGCATTTAACCAATCGTCTAGTTTATCCCATATTCCTATTACATCCCAAGAATCCCAGTCTCCTAATTTGTATTCTCTTATTTACACTGTTTTTAGTTGTTCCTATCTACAACCCCCCCCCCCTCCATTTATTAATCAATAGTTGTGTCAAAACCCTTTAATTTATAATGTTTTTATTCGTTAATGTTTTTTAGCTATGGTTGACTAAACTGAATTCGTGTTTGACCATTAATTCTCAGAAACACTCCTTTGGGACTCGACCCCAACCCTTGGTTTGGTTATTATACTATTGCACGATCATAGACACTCGAATTGGAAGTTGTGTCATGATTACACAAACATCAGATTCGTTGTTCTTTTTGCTCAATTGCGTCAATGCTTTGTCCCTAAGTCTAAATACCTGAAATTGGAGGATTTACATCAATTATTGAGACAAAATATGCATTTGAGGACACTAACTCTATTAAAATATAGCCCTAAATGAATCCAAATCGTGGACACCCCAACTTAAACTTTTGTTTGTCCTCAAGTAAAACTCAAGTTCAGCATTTCAAAAAGAATGTCTCAAACAGTGCTACACAAGACTCAATCATGAATGTACATAACAAGACTAACCTTACTCATGCAAGGATCAATTTTGTACTCAAAGACTCATGTTGTGACACACCATTATCAAGGATTCTCAACCTCACAATACTTGCTTCAAATGCAAGTTCAAGCTCAACAAAATTGTTCAAATGCCCTCACACTAAGAATGACTCCATTTTCACACACAATTGTCAACAATTTAAAGTTCCAGAACTAAATGCAAAGCTCACAGTCACAAAGTTGAATACAATGCATGCTTTCACCTATAGGTTTGCCCGTATTTTCCAATTGGCAATTGTTTCAGCTCACTCAAGATCAAAAAGGTCTTTTCAAGGCTTGTAATGGGGCTGAGTGCAAAGGTATGGTCATTTAGGCTCAGTGACTTTTATCCTCATGAAATGTGGTGCTAGCAACACTTCCTTTCCTTTTCCTCATCAAGTTCATTTGTGCTCACAAGTCATCCCATTATTCACTTTCCATGGTCTGTTGGAAACCCCATTTCTTTTTGCATTTTCATAAACTTTATTCCACAACTTTTTTTTTCTTTTTCATTATTTTCTTCTTTTTCATCTTTTTTTTTTGTATGATGGGGTTTCATTTTTCTCAACACATGGACAAAAGGGGATTTTTTTGCACTCCTTGATTTGCCTTATCTTTTCACCACATGCCCAACTTAGGCTTTTGGCCTAAGTTGGCTATTCAAATAAACTACAAGTCATGAGGATTATGGGTAATGGATCAAGAAAGGTTTTGTTTTCATCAAGTTTCTTCCAAGAAAAGGTATGGCTCAAAGGTGTTCAAGCGAGGTTCACACACTCACAAGGTAGGCCACAAAAGAGGTATAATGTCAAATTGGCTCACACTCTTCAAATTTGCCTAAGATCATATCAAGAGATAGCCTCACGTAGTTTACCGGACCAATAAGGCAAATTCTAGGTGTTCTCATGCATGATTCATGGTAAGCTCATCACTCAAGGTATCGACACCAAAGTCAAACAAGACTCCACAGTTTCGCTAGTGTGCAACGTTCATCACAAGAGAATCAATTCAATACTTGGCTAGTCACAACGAGATGCAAAAAGTTCATATATTGTCTATGCAACTTCATTTCGCTTCATCGTAGCTGCACATTCATGTTCGTTCGATTATGAGAACTCTTCAAGTCATCTCTATTGATGAAAACCGAGACTCAAATTTGCCAAAGAACAACCACATTGAAATGCATACAAGAGGTGGCAAAAATTTTCGGAAGGGTCAAAAATCACTTACGATTAATCACTGACGTACAAACTCAAACCTTCCACAAAAAGCAGTGTATCACAAAAATTCAGCTCAAAGCCAAAATATATAAACAAAACATCAATCACAAAAGAAAAGTGTGGGCCTCACCCCACCACAAATAAACACATTTGTCCTAAAATACAAACAAAATTATCCAAAAGTTAAAATAAAAGTAAGACAAAGAAGGAGGTAAAAAGGGGATCCTGTATAAATAGTCGCTCCATCTGTTTGTGTATGAGTTCTAGGTGCATCAGCCTGGACTTTGGCATCAGTTCTCAGAGTCACTTCAGAAGTATTAGCTCCACTAGAGGCTGCCATGGAGATCTCTATCAGCAATGTCTGCATCACTGACTGCACAATCGTCTCCTCAAGATGTGGCAAGTCTCTGTATATGCTCTTCTCCTGTATCAAAGTTTGTTCCTCATCAGTTTCAGCATCCGACTCATTAAGTATAGCTTAATCCCTATGTATGTCTCTGGTGTTATTCGGAGGAAACTCTTAAGTAGCAGGAGCGTCTATATCATTAGCAGCTTCAAGTAATGAAGTGAAGTCGGTAGACTTCAGATAGTCTACGTCAATTCTCAAGTCTACTACCTCGACTTTCAAAGTCGTAACCTCATACGCCTCCCTCTGCTTGTTCTCAGAAGTTGTGACTCTAGTAGCTAGATCATCAACAGAAACCCGAAGGGGAGTCAATGGAGCTAAGATGGCAGCCTCAATCATTAAGGGGACATCTTTCTCTAGTCTGGTAGCCCTCACGTCGGCTAACTGGGCGTAGTGCCTATCTTTAGGATCATTGCATGAGTACCCCGGGTCTGCTGGGAAGAAATGGATATTCCAGGGGCCTGGAAAGAGAGGGAAGGAGCGGAGGTACCTGAAGACCTGGAGGTCGAAGTAGGAAAACATGCCACTCCAGGTATCAAATTAACGTCCACCCCCGGGGATGTGTCCACTGGAGCTGCCCTCCTCCTGTCAGCATCCTCTCTAGTATACTCGGCCTCAATTCACCGAATGTCAATGAAGGAGGACGGGTGGGACATCAAAATATCTAGAAGCATCCCGAGGAACTCTAGCACGCCAGCACTGCTTTGTGATCAGTACTGGGAGGGGCAAAGAGGTCTGGCTACTTAGCTCTCATGGCAATCTCCTGCTCTATGATAAGGCCCAAGTTAATCTGCCTCTTTGATAAGATAGGCCCCAAGCAAGCTGCCTTCACATGTTGGAGGATAGGTTCGTTCTGTGAAGGCATAAGTGAGATATTGATGAATCCGAACCAATAATGGACAGCTATATTCAAATCCATCATTTCGATCTCGACTCCCGCCTCAATCCACCTATGAGTGTTATCATAAATAAGGGGGGCAAGCCAACCCTTTAGATCCTCCAGAGTCTGTGTCATAGGCAAACCCTCATAGGATAGTGCAGACCCTGGAGGCCTATCTAACACATCATTAATGTACTCCTCACTGCAGTTCACTTCTACACCTCGAACAGTTACCGACTTCACCGGTCTAAACTCGCTGGCTCTCTTCTTACTCTTCGGCACCAGTTCACCATATGCTACGTAGAACTCACAAACCTATGAAGGAATATATAGAGCTCGGGGCCTAGTGATAATCTGGAACCAGTGCCACTGTAATAACTCCGTTAAACTAGAGTACTTTCCCTCTAGACCCTCTGTGGATAGTAGCATCTCCTCGAGGATGGTTCGTAAACCCTATCCTTTCAAACTGTTAAGGAGTCAGGGAGGAGGAATAACAAATGGCATAGGGGTCACGGGAAGTTCCTGAGTTGGCACTGAGTGTCCTGGTGTGGAAGTTGAAGGAACTCTGGCAAAGGTAAAGTGAGCTCTGGCCCGGAGTTCGGTCCTCCGGAACTGCAAAGGTTACTCATCCTTAGGCTCTAATAAAGTAGTCGGGGAGCCATTGGTAGCTCTGTGATAAATGGGCCTCTTGCCCTTGCCTTTATCACCTGGTGGGGGCTCTTGTCTTCCCTTCTTTGGAGGAGTTGAACCCCCTTCATTTAGAGTAATACCACGTGATCTTTCCTGGGGTGGCATGTCTATGTTGGTGCGTACCATACCTAAAAAATATTAAAAAGAGAAGAAATATTAGAAACACTTCAATTATATTTACATATAACAGTTTGAGACAGATTCGTCGGATCATTCGGCGAGCGAGAACGGCCTCACTGAAAGGCTTGCCTCTAAAATTTCAGAAAAATTTGGCAAATCAGCGATAGGAAGGACCTTTCGGTGCATCATCAACAGCGTTCGGCAAGCAAGGGTTAGCCTGACAAAAATTACAGTGCACATTCAAGCTACAGAGGGACAAACAAACTAGGTCAAGAAGACTTTTGGCGAGTCGCAGAGAGCCTTCGGCGACCTCAGGCTTCTCGCCGAAAGTTATAGAACCCAACATCAAATAGTGCATGAAATTAAAGGCGAGATGGGGATATTAGGTGAACCACCGAGTGGTTCAGCGTGCTCTACCCAGCTCCCTAAACAACCCAACGTGCCTATTTTCAACCCAACTTCTCGAATTTAACATTTCAACCCCCAAAAACAAAATCAAACCATCTACTAATCAAATTAAAGAAAGTCCCATAACACCTATTGCGCTGAAATACTCAGACTTCTCCCAGTTTTGCCAAATTTGCCAATTGATGACCTTTGCCCTTAAGAATGAAGTTACGCACTCTAGCATTAGGAAATTTACATCATTTGACACAAATATGGGTTACTCAGACTTCACCCAACTAAACTAAAAAATATGCAAGCACAACCTCACAAAATCTACTTCATTTTAAAGCATAGAAAGATTGGATTTCAACAATAAACACATTACGGGCAAGAGTTTTGCGATACATCAGGCAATCAAACATTCTAATCAAATCAGAGAGGCCCAGCACATGGCAACATGATATGATCAATTGCATAGGAGTAAAATTTGATAAAATAAACTTAATGTTCGAAAAGCCAACCTTTTATGCCGATTAAAATAAGATTGGGATGCTAGGTGGCAATGTAATCCTCTACGAACACAAATCAACGACTATAATATAGTGGAAAAACAAGAAATATGGAGAATACTATGCGGGTGTGAGTTTGAGAGGATTAAAAATGAGGGACAGTGAAAGTGTTGGAAATTTAAAACTTTAGCGCTTTTAAAAACCGTCCAGTTCGCACCCATTCGACGATGTTATTCGTGCTCGCCAACCCACTCGGTGACACGCCGAGTGGTCACTTAACTCGCCGAGCTTTACAAGACCTCTAGTTAATATGGAGGTCCAAATGGCAAATTATATCGTGATCACAGACTGGAACGTTTGGTCGCCCACCTACTCTTCTCAAACATTTTCCACACTTCAACCTGTAAAATAAACACACCACTATTCTAAACTTAAAAGAAAGCAATTGAAACCATAGGTTACCTCCCAAGAAGCCCCTTAGTTAACATCATGGCCCAACGCAAGTCTTTATTCAAACCTCATTTGTGGTGTTTACCTTAATGTCACTAGGCAACCCCTCTTGTTTATTTGGGTACAGATGAGGAACTACATGACTCATGAGTGTTTCGATTATATTGATAGATCTAGAGTGAGAGCCAATCCTTTGATTTAGCACTTTAACATTCTCCTTCATCTCTTCAAGCACTCTATCTTGCTCATTGATATTTTGGAGAATGATTGGCAGTGTATCCTCGATACGACTGTTCTCATTATCTCTAGACTTTCTCCACTCATGAGGAGGTATGTACCTCCCTTTTCTTTTTAACTGGACTTCTACCCCTAATATTTTCTTGGCCAAGCCAGCCAACTGAGTTAATAGTGGGACCAAACAGTGGTCCCTTTCCATTTCCTGATAAGTCTCAGTCATTTAGCCACCATTTCTATCAACCATGCGCAAAATATCTGCTTAATACAGCAACACAAGCTAAACAAAACTAAAAATTAAATTAGTATCACTACAGCTAACAAGAGCAAAATACAACTTAACCAAAATATCTCAACTAACACTACTTCCCGGCAGTGGCGCCATTTTGATTGCCGTATCCGGACGCTTTATCTAATACTAAGCGTCCACGATCGTTCAATAGTAATATAACCCAACTAGTGAGTTAGGGTCAAGTCCCAAGGGAGCTGTTAGTAGTCGGGAATCAAGTAGAAAAGTAAAAATTACTTCAAGTTAGTCATAGCTAAAGATATTAATGAGGAAAAGCATAATGCAAGTCTACGTTGACACGAATGTCAATTTTCAATAAAAGGGGGGTTTGTATTCAACTCATAAACAAAATTGGTAAATAGTACTAAGTTACGAATATGGAGAAAGGATTCTTGGGATGTGATAGGAATATGAGCTAAGATAAACAACCGTGTAATTGCAATTTATAGGAATTCGCTGTAAATTGGTAATTAATCTATACTTGAGTGCGGGTAAATTTTCTTTCGAACAGTTTACCCCGAATCAAATCGTTTCTCTCGAACACCGATAAGCATCATTTAAGCACACCCTTCGCTTTAGTACATTCACTCTCTCGAGCTGAATGTGTGGGAGAGGGTTTAGGATTAACTCTCTTGAGCTAAACCCACGACAACCCAATAACCACAGACCATCGATTCAGTAGTTTTGGTTTTAAAACCTCTCTCTCGAGCAAGCAAAAAACACGAAGTAAAAATTGTATTTGCAACTACAACCTAGTCAATTCAAATATAACTATTGAACAAAATCACCTTTAAATAACAAATAAACTATTAATTAGCAATACCCAGCAGTAAATTTAACCCATATTCACATAATCACACCCCAAGAATTGGGGTTTTAGCAAGACATAGTAAAGAGATAGAAATTGATACCGAAATGTGTTTCCATCAATTGGGTTCAATTGAAAATGTCTTTACACATGTCTAAGATG
Source organism: Solanum raphanifolium (assembly GCA_036250405.1). Lineage (NCBI taxonomy): Eukaryota > Viridiplantae > Streptophyta > Magnoliopsida > Solanales > Solanaceae > Solanum > Solanum raphanifolium. The sequence continues at coordinate 26,315 of JAJOOE010005298.1, read as the reverse complement.
GAGAATCTCCAATGCCTACTTCCAAATTCCTGGAATTGGAAACCTTCAAATCCTCCAATCTCAAGAACAATGTCTCCAAAAACTCTAAGAACTAAAACTAAATAATGTTTGATATTCTAAAATTGCATAAGTCTCTGATACTAAGATAAAACTTTAAAATGAGTATTTCTAGTCGTCAAAAAGTGTGCTGTGAAGGATAACTCGGTGTAGTTAGTCGGGATTGCCGGTCAACTTGGTGATCTGCCCTTTGGTATCACCATTTTGCTTTAGCCTTCACCATCTTTTTGTTTTGTATCATTGGGCGATATAGCACTGCTTCGTGGAACTTTTCGGTGACATGCCGACTGCTTCTCTCCTTCGCCGACTTGATTTTCTCCTTCAGGGCATTGCACACTGGAACATTAGGTGATACTAAGGACCTTCGGTGAATCACCTAATGGGTTAGACGATCCTCAGGCCTTCATTTCTTCATTCTTTCAGTTCCCTTGTTCCTTATTGCTCAATAGTGTCCATACTTTGTCCCTAAGTGTAAATACCTAAAATTCAAGGATTTACATCAGTTATTGAGACAAAATATGCATTTGAGGATACTAAATCTATTAAAATATAGCCCTAATTTGTCCAAATCGTGGACTCATCAAGAACCGAACCACTAGGAGGAACTTCCTTTCCCTCGTTTCTGTTAGCCGTAAGCATCAGGAAATCCCACATCTTATGACCACTATTACCACAATGAAGCAACCATCCATGCTAGGCACTTTCCCTGGTGTTGATTCCCATTCCTAGTACAAGTAGACATTGGCAATGAAGATACACTATCATTCCCTCCTTGAGGTTTAGGGTTACACACCCTATCTTTGTTGAACTTAGGAGGAGAATTGGAGGAACCTTAACCGGAAAGCTTTTGTCGAAATCTAGGATGACCATGTCCATCGGACTTTGCATGAGAGAAATTACCATAACCAATTTTAGCCATCTTTGTCTCCCTAGAATTTTCCTTAATTTTCTCCTCTTCAATTTGTTGTGCATGATCCATGAGATGAGAGATTTCCATGTCATGAATGAGCATGGCGGTACGACACTCTTTAACCACTATTTTGGACACACCCAAAATAAAGTTACTCATCATTGCCCTTGAATCGGCAAACATTGTTGTAGCATATTAAGACAATTGGGTGAACTTCAAAGCATATTCCTTCACACTCATACTTCCTTGTAGAAGGTTGATGAACTAAAGCACCTCGGCTTCCCTCATCTCAAGGGGAAAGAATCTTTCAAGGAAAGAGGTCTTAAACTTCTCCCAATCAAGAGAACTTGTATCTCCCGACCTCCCTTCTTTCTATTGGTTGAACCTAATTTGAGCCACACCTTTAAGTCGATAAGCGGCCAACTCCGCCTTTTCTACCGGCGTAACACCCATGATCATCAAAACCTTATAAACCTCATAAATTAAATATTGGGGATCTTCCTCAACCATAGAACCATCAAACTTTGAAGGATTAATTCTAGTGAAACTCCTCACTCTAGAAGTCACCATACCCACATTTGGGTTCACGACTACCATAACCTCCCTATTGTATTGGGTCTTCACGGCTTGAGCCAACACTTGCAAAACAGTCTAAACTCTGCATTATTCACTTGCTCGGCCAAAGGATCGATTGGAACTTGAGGAGCTTAGGAGGAGCTTCTTGTTCCATATTCTCCGTCACATTCTTTTAAGCATAAGCTCTTCGAGTAACAATATCTTATAGAGCATCAGATAAGAATTAGGATATAGACCTTATAGAATTAAACTTTATCGCATAACTTTAGAGTAATGAAAGAAGTGGAGTTTCCTATTCATCTTGTAACCTCTCAGTCATAAATGTGGCGCGCTTCACACTCATGCACAAGACTCTACTCGACATAACTTATGGGACATCCTAGGACCATTCTAAACCTTGTGCTATGATACCAAGTTTTTCATGACCCAGGGGTACCCCTAGATATAACATGGCGTATAGGACCCCGAGGGACCCCATACAAGCCACTTAGAATTCATAACATAAGATATAGGACAAAGAAGTAAACCAACAATCCAAGTTTAACAGTTTTATAAAGAAAAGCGAAAGTCAAACACTTGTCTCAATAGCCATCTAGTACAATAGAATGAAATTGGGCCTAGCCCATATATCATGTCCAAAAGTGAAATACAAGGAAGAAATTAAAACTGTGAAAGTCCCTTCTCGAAGTATAAGGACTCACCAAAGCTCGGGAACCTCGTAATCAACTACTAGCCACAAAATTGAGAAACACTACCGCCGAACCCTACATTTGGGGAAATGTACACAAGAGTATGCGTTAGTACAATACAATGCACCAAGTATGATAGCTATTTATAAACCATTTAAGTCATTCTAAAAGAGGACATTTCATGACATGCAATTGATCAAGCTAAAACAAGATATAAAGTGGGTAAGAAAACATAAGTCATAAAACATGGTCAATGCAAGTTAATATCATTTGAAACCTTTGAACACATATGAGATACTCTTTCAATTAACCTTATTTCCTTATTAACCTGGTAAGTACCCTTAACCCACATAGACATCATGTGAGCTATGACATGATCCCTTGGTGTCTCCCACACTGAAAAGGGTTGTCCTAATTGCAAAGGTAAGGACAACATACTTCTAGCTTAGATGGATTCACTTGCTAATGTATATATTTGGACAATCATCCTATGGGGGCACATAGGTAAGGGATATGGGGATTGCTTTTAGAAACCTGACCTCTATTAACGGGGGGAGCTTCCATCTCAATATCCTCAGTGCTAAGCATAAATCCCACGGAATAGTCAATTCTTACTTTATTATCCATGGAAGGGCACGTCATCTTGACAATCCAAGATAAGTAATTATCCATGGAAAGGCATCATTCAATAACCAATCCATGCTAGATTTTATTAGGATAACTCTTAATCTTTGAATCAATTAGGTGAGAAGACCTTTCAAACTTAGAATCCTTATTATGGGAGAAAATCTTTCACATCATGTTGTTATGTGTATATGAGAAAATTCTTTCAATAACACATCAACATCATCATCGTTGATACCTTACTCTCAGAGAATCCTTAAAACATTTGCATAGATTTCATAAGAACATGCATAATAGTATAATTTACCTTACAAGGTTCAAAACACACTTTTAATCATCAACATTTCGAAAACTTGGGCTAGATATGGATTTCATGATAAATTCATGCAATTTTGTCAATACATGCTTGATTTTATAAAACTCTTCCTTTAAAATCAAAATCCCACGTCATATGATCATAACTTGAAAAACATGGGGAAATCATCATCAAAACAAAGGTTTTTCTTCAATTCATACATAAAAGATCATAATTCAATAATTTAAATTAATAAGCATGAGAACTCATGATAATTGAAGAAAACCCTAACTAAATTGGGAATTTCTAACTTTGAAAATAGGAAGAATTTGGGAACACCATGAATGGAAGAAACTTTGGGATAAAACTATCATACCTTGAAGCCAATTGCTAATCTTAAATGGAGGAATTGAGACTTGACTTGAAACCCTAGGTTGAATACTTCTTCTTTAAGCTTTCTAGAGAGAAATATTTGAGAGGGGGTCTAGTTCTTCTTTTTAAGGAATTGAGAGAATCATCTTTAAAATTTGGGGAAATTTGGGGTAAAACTCTTATATAGGTCTTTAGGTGAAGTGTAAAATGACATGATGTTGAATTAAAATAATTTGAAAAGACCTAGAAGTCCCTGGCTTAAAAACTAAAACTAAAACCCGCTAGAGCTCACCAAGGGCCATTCGGCGACTCGCCGAGTAAGCCCTTAGCTCGCCAAAAATTATAGTGAACAAGCTCTTGGACCAAGTTAATTAGGCGATGGGGGGCTCAACTTGGCGATTCGCCGAATGGAACGACGAACTCGATCTAGCTCACATAAGGTTATAGAACATTGGACTCAGAGATCAAGCCAAAAAGGTGAGGTGGGTCTACTCAACAGATCACCGAGTCATTTGGCTTCCTCGAGCTACTTCACCAAATGGCTGCGAAATGAATATATTTCCCTTTTCTGAATCCAAGGTGTTACACTATTTCACCCCTGATCCCTCCTATCAAAATGAATATCATTTTACTTCATTTTATGAACTTTTTCAATTCATGATAGTTAAGGATCATACATGCGATTTTGTAGTTGAGGAAATGCTTCGATAGGGTTGTTCGAGTGAAATTTTGACATTGAGGTAGGTTTGGCTATCCCCTTTTTAGACTGAGATGAGTAATTAACCTTTCTTAGGAATTCAAATATGAAGTAGATAGTAGCATGAGTCTTAGAAGTTTATGAATATTCACTTCCTTTTTTAGTTTGTATGATGCATATATAAAATGCTTAGCCTGTGTTGCGGATTGTGTGATATCTGAAATTATTACACGAATCTAGTGATATTTGAGTATTTCCTGAGCGAGGTGTTGTGTCACACCTAAAGTCCATTGAGATGGATAGGCACCTGATGCCCTAAATGTCCAAGAGAACCAACTAATGACTTTTGTTTATCGTACATGCAACTATGATAACTATAAATCTCTTATGGGTACAGGCCAAATACCTTGATAAAAGATCAACATAGATATGCCCAAAATAAATATACATGCTAGGCCATTGAAGCCTTAATTACTAGAAACAAGACATAACCATGCTTAACTTTGACTTTAAGTCTACAAAGCCTCAAAAAGATAGACACTTAGCTTAGGTCGGGACATGACCCCGCTATACCCCTAACTAAAATACAACATCAAAAATATGTTAGAGACACAAAAAGACCTGAATCAACATGGAGCTAGCTCCCTAAAGGTATCACGTCCCAAGGTTACCCCCTAGACGTGACAGGGTGTACTTGACCCCGAATGGGTCTCATACATGCCTCATAGCATAAATTGAACATAAGAGCATAGGAAAATAGGGTAGAATTTAAAACTTTTCTTTACAATCGAAGACTTTTATAAAATGAGTGAGTAACTATAACACTATGTCTCAAACCATCTAAAACACTTGGATTAAAACTCTTGAAATACAATCTTAGGGACATAGCCCTTACATAAGTCTAAACATAAAAAAAAAAAAGGCAATAAAGGACATATGGTCAAGCCCTCAAATACAGTAAGAACTCACCAATCTTATTCTTCTGTATCTACTAGAGTCCATGCCACGAGGATGAAATCCAATATCTCCAAAGCCTACACTTATAGAAAATGTAGAAAGATGGGGTTAGGACAAAAAATACTAAGTATGGAAGCCATGAATAATAATCTTTAAAACATGCATAAATGGGATATTTCATTTGAAATCATGCTATATGCCATTTTAGAACATCATCTTTGAAATAGTTGGAGAATGCAACTCATAAAGCAACTCACATACAATTCATCATAGCATAAGACATATCATCATAACTACAAGGATAGTCTCCAACATGAGCATAATACATATCCCAACCTTCACAACACATAGTCTCCAATCATAAACATAATACATAGTCAAATACCAAGGTCATTTCATCATAAAAGACTTATCACATAAGCAACCTTGAGCTCTACTTGTTCAATGCATAGATAGGACCCCATAATCCTACCTGCACTAACTATTACTTCTAGGCCACCATGATCATGGATAACATACCTTTGCCTTATCCAAACCAACACTTCATAGACTAGGCGACATTCATGTTCAAGTCTTGTAACAAGTAAAGTCACTCATAGCACCAATCCATATCATGCATATATCAATTCACAATCTTTATAACATAAGGAAACCACACCACAACTCCCTTATTAGTCTACTTGTTCTATGTGTAAGTGAAGTCCCATGCCCCCACTCACACTACGTAAGCCCATTATGAATTCATAAGTATAGTCCATGTTCATATTCATATAAAGCATACATTAACTCATAATCATAATGTCATAAGAGAACATACCACAATCACTCCCAAAGCCCATTTGTGCAATGCATGAATAAAGTCCTATACCCCCATCCACACTAAGTAGAACTTCTTGAGAAACCATAGTATGTAACTCATGTTCTTATCATAATTCATATTCTTATCATATAGAGAAATATAGCCTTAACCAACATAGACCATGTGAGCTACATGGAAACTGGTGTTATACCCCCACACCGAAAAGAGGTGTCCTACTTGCCTAAGGTAGAACGCACATAATAGCTTTTACATGGATCCAGTAGCTATATTCCTGTGTGGGAACATAGTTACTGGATAAGGAGATTGCTACTAGAAATCTGGACTACTAGTGTAAAAGGTTTCCATTTCATGAGATAACATACATTGGGAATCCGAACTTGCTCAACATAAAAGCCTCCATCTCATTTTCATATCCACTCGGTGCTAAGCATAATTCCCTTTAAAATTCATATTAAGTCTTTACTTAAGTTCATGTTGATAAGAGAATGCACTAGGCACTAAAACAAACATAATATCATAATAGCTCTTAGATACCTTAAGTGAGAATGTCCTCTCACTTTAGAATCATCGACATGTGAGTAAACCTTTCACATCGTAGTCATAGTATGTTCATGAGAATGGCCTTTCAATCAACATAACAACGTAGTCATAGTCCTAGAAAATTCATACCTAAACATGTGTAAGGGTAAGGGAAGAATGACCTTTCTAATATTACCACAATTACACAATAGTAATAGGATCTTCACTTTCTAAGTGAATCATAAGCAACACCTTAGTTATATCATAGTCATATTCCTGCATGGTGTGTGTGTGATTGTCCTTTTTAATGACACAACAACAACATTATCATAATAGACTCTTGATCCTCAATGTATTCATAAACATGCATATAATATCATAATCATACATACCCCTCATATCTTGAATTAGTGGATCATGTTAAGTCAAATATCTAGCATTCACCACATGAGACATAGATATAGTCATAACTCAAGGACAACATTCATTCCATGCATAGGCTCATATACTCATATTAGAGGCCACGTAGATGAAGTCCTTTTCACAACAATGCCATATACAATTTAACATACATAATAGTTTACTTCCCTAAACCTTAGCATTCTTAGCTTGTTCATATTAGCTTTTTCCCTTAAAGCCTTAGGAGTTATCTTCATACTACAAGCCTTACTCTCAAGAAATGCCTCACATGATCATCATATATACCTAAATCTTAAGGTAACTTAACCACATGCCTCATTCTTGATCAATTATTGTCATTATAGGAACATATAAACTTAATCTCACTACTACACTTCGCCGAGCCTAGGGCAGTCTACAAGTGTGTCACACGAAACCCCCACCACGGTCTATGGATGGGGTCATGCCCCGTACTGTGGGGTAGTGGTTTTAGTCTGCAACATCACTTTTGGGACCTTGACCCACGGAGGCCATCCACGGGGCATGGATGGACCTAAGGGGCATAGGTCTCACCGGTGGTTCACCATTTTTTGACAGCTCTTTGCTCTTATGGGCAGTCTTGGGGTTAGGCTTTAGGGTCCTCCCCAAGGACCCTTGGTTGGTCCTTCTGGGGTCGTACCTTGACGTTTAACTCCTAGAAATCTCAACCTAAGCTCGGGAAATAAATATACAACCTAAAACCAAACATAAAACTCAAAAGCTCACACGTAAGGCTCTAGTTTCACCTACTAGTTTCCATTAGGCTCTAGCTTGGTCTTACTAGTTTTCCAGTTTGTTACATTATCTCCCCCTTATGAACATTCGTCCTCAAATGACACTTTAAACACTTTTACGGAACTAAAGACTCAACACTAGTAGCCCATCATGCATGAAACATCAAAATACACATATACAAGGAGGAAACCTCAACTCCATCTCAAATACACTCAATGCAACACAAGAAAATGGAACTACATCTACCAACTCATTACACATGAAACTTCAACATTTCTCATTAAATTGGAGGAATTACCTTCTCCAACTCAAATAATGCTCATCATAACATCATTAGGGACATTATAAAACTTCTCTTAGATGCATATTTAGGCATGCTCAACAATTCACCTCATGAAGCATATAGGCAACTCATACTAAATACATATCAACATGAGGAACATAATTCACAAAACTCATTTTTTTCTCATTTAAACATGATGTCATCAAAATCAAGCATAACATAAGGAGACCATGGAGACACAATATCACTCATGACTCCAACAAATGACACAAGCTCAAAAAGGAACTCTTTGTCTCAAGCTAGAATAGGAATAGAAGAAAAGGATGAGGATATCGAGACTCTCAATCAATTTTTCAACCTAAGCACATGATCTCCCCCTTGGGAGTATGTAACACCCCGTATATTTAATGACCTAAGCTAGAGCCTAATGCGTGTTCTAGTAGCCTAATAAAGTTTAAATGTAAGGTGAGAGTCTTAAACTAACTTCCCTAATTTAGTACTAAGGTCCTAGTGCCTAAATGTCAAAGCATGGATCCCACAAGGACCCCTCAAGGGTCCTTGATGAGAGCCAAGGGGCTGCTCTAAAAGCTGGCCAAAACAGCCTCATCCACGAGAGGCAACCTATGAGGTGTAGGTTGACTCATGCCCTGTAGGTGGGGGTTGTGAGTCAACACTTGGTTTCTACCAAGGACCACCAAAATGTCCTAGTCACAGTACCATTCCACGAGTGTGCAGTACGGTCCGTCGACCGACTCATGCCCCATGGAAGGGTCTCGTGAGTTGAGACTTAGTCTCCTCACCAACGCCTCGAGCTACCCCTCTCTAACCGAAACCACGAGTGACTAGTATGTTTGGTGGTTCAGACCATGCCCCGTGGTTGGGGACTCATGGATGGGGGCTTGGATGGACTGCCTTAAGTCGGCCATGTGGGGGTAGTTTTGTAATTACTAATTAATTAAGTTAGAGTGGCAGACGGTTATAATTAGTTATTTTAAGTATATTAAAGTATTTTTAAGTATTAAATAAGTCCTTTAACTCTCATAACTCACAAACTCAAAATCAAACCCACTGCCCTCTGAAAAATTTTCTCTCTAAACTCCATTGAAGAACAAAGAAGAAGCTCAAGATTAGGGTTCAAGCTCCATGCCTTTCAATCCAATTTCGTGGGACTTTGATTTATGGAACACTTTTCTCCATGAAGCCCTTCAACTCTTGATTTCGAAATTGGTAACTTGTTCAAAAATGAGGGTTTCTATCCCAACCATGGGTTCTTCCTAAAAAAGATTTTATTATGTTAATTGCATTATTAAGATTTGATGTTTAATGGTAATTTTCATTGTAAAATTCCTCTTGAACCTATGAACACCCCCATGACCCCAATTTCAGGTATTGTGATTAGTGTATTGATGCAAGATGATTACTATGAATTGTTTCTATGCAAATTTAGTTATTGAATCCTGTTTTGCTCCTGCCTATTGTAGTATCTTTAGGTGTAATTGTGAGACATGATTCATGACCTTGAAAGGGGTAAATTGCTAGGGTTTGTACATGCTGATGAAAGTTGTGTATAACCTATTGATTCACTTAGAAAGTAAATCTCCTATGACTAATGTGTAAAGTATGGTATTGTTGGAAGCTTGTTCTTCCCTTACCCTTATACTTGATGATGCATGAATAGTCTAGGATGATGATGATGTATTGTGTTGATTGAAAGTCTATTTCTCATTAAAACACTATGAATGTAATGTGAAAGTCCTACTCACACACTAATGTTGATTCTAAGGTTGAAAGTACATTCTCACCTTTAATGAATCTATGAGCTACTTTGATGGATTGTATTGAATGAGGGATAGAGCATTCCTTCACAGATGTAAATGAAATTCAAGACTTAATCATGTATAATTTGGGAAATAATGCTTAGCACCGAGTGTATATGGACAATGAGGTAAAGGCCCTCCTGCCAATGCAATAGTGATAGTCATCCAAAGTGAACTGATGAGATGGAATCCCCTCCGCCAATGCAATAGGGTGGGTTTCTAGAAGCAATCTCCCTATCCCATAACTATGTTCCAACATAGGACTTAGCTAGTGGATCTACCTAGATGCTAATACATTTAGTCCTACCTTAGGCAAGTAGGACACCTTCTTTTGGTGTGGGGTTACATGATACCGGATTCCATGTATCTTACATGGTCTTGTTGATTATGGCTATTCTTCCCTAAATGTAAGATAATGAATGAGACTTGAACTATACTATGACTTCTTGGTGAGTTTACTTAGTAGGAGCGGGGGTATGGGAATTCACTTCCACATTGCACAAGTAGACTTAGTAGGATCTTGTAGGATAGTTCCTTAATATTATGATGAGATTCAAATGCTTACATGTGTCTTGAATGGTTAGATTTTTTATGAATGACATTCCATGTATTCAAAGTTATGTTCATGACTATTTCCTTGTTGGAGACTAATGATTATGATGAGGTCTAAAGATGATATGCATGACCAAGGTAGCTTCAAGGGGGTACTTAGTAGGTTTGGTATTATGGGATGCCAACCATACATTCCAAAAGTGTTCATTAGACGTTGATAAGGTGTTGATATTATCATGTAATGAGTGTAAGTGTGATTATGGCTTGTGTTGTACATTGTAAATGCATGTTGGCTTCTAAACTTGACAAAGGCATACTTTTCAAATAAAAATGTCCTTTTTATCATATTTAAGGATTTTATGCATGCTTCCATACTTAGTAAATATTATGTGCTAACCCCTTCTTTCTTCTACATTTAATGAGTGTAGGTTCCAGCTAAGTGACTTTCACTCTCCCTTTGAAGAAGACTTGGATTGTTTATCTCCAAATTGTGGTGAATCCTCAACTTCGATCATGGGATTTCCTAATTCTTAATTTCTATTGTACTTCTCATGTTGAGACTTTTATTGATGTAAAGGGATATGTCCCAAACTGTGTATTCCTATGTTTTAGATGGTGTATGAGACAAAGTCTAGATTTCCTATTACGTTCTATTATGAAAAGTGAAGTTGAACTTCGATTGTAAAGTTTTAAATTTTCCATATTATTTTCTATGTCTTATGTAATGATGATGCTAGAGTCTTGTATGAGACCCCTTTGGTGTCAAGTACGCCATGTTACGTCTAGGGGTACTCCTGGGTCGTGACAAAGTAAGCCTCTTCTTTTTTTCTAAAACCTCAAATACTACTCCTTTTAAACAAACTCAAAGCATTACAAAGGCTCATTATAACCTTACCGGGCTCTAAAACCAATAGAGGTCTAATAATCATGCATCCAAATCCTACCAAGGTTAACAAAGTAACTCTATGGGACACATATACATCCAAGACTCCACAATCAAGAAATGAGTCAAGGAGAAGTTTTCATCTTAAGCTATAGGAGGAATAGAAGGGAAACATAAGGATATTGGGACATCTCATTGACCCTTGGCCTCCCAAATAAGTACCCTCAACTAAGAACCTTACTAAAATACCACTCCTCAACATTTTCATGGAAGCACCTTCTTACTCTTCTATTTCTTAACTTGCCGGTCTAAGATCCCAATTGGTACTTCAAAATTAGAGAGGTTCTCATTTATGAACTCGTGCTCACAAGCAACCTTACCAACACAACTCAAGGTCTCATACGCCTACCAAACGTGGACTAAACCTTTCAAACTCACTACACCTCATAAGGTGAGAGTTTCAAGTCAATCCAAATCATGAACATCTAGAACGCAAGGGGATTCTAAACCAATGAAAATTATACTTTAAGCTCTTTCAAGGGAGTCTACTCACTCAATATCTTTAGGCATCACTTATACACCACTACTCATCAAATATATCAACACATCACAAAAATTATTATGGCTAAGTTGGGATCTACCAACAAACACATATAACCACAATTAAACCCATGTATACTACGGGCCACATAAAAGTTCATCATGTCCAATTTATGAAATCACAAAAGACAAGTACTACTACAATAGAGGTAAGCATAAAACACATACCGGTAGCCACATTAGAAGAACCCTCTTGTTCACCTCTAGCTTGAAGAGCATCAGATCTAATTTTCTTCCTCTCTCTTCCCCTAGCGGTAAGTACCAGACCATCTCTTATTTTGTGTTCACTTTTACCACAACCATAACAACCTTCCATATCGGCTAAACATCTACCATAATGCTTCCTTCCACATGTTTTACAAGTAGGCTTAAGTAACACTGATTCACTATTGCGTCCTCTCATAGGCTTAGTGTTAGACGCCCTCTTTTGGCAAAACTTCGGGGAAACCTTGGAAGAGTTTGGCCCCAAAAATCTTTCTTGAGAGGAATTATCATCACCAATCCTATACCTCTTTGTTCCTATAGACCACTCTTCAAGTTTCTCCCTTTCAAACCATTGAAAATTGACCACAAGACAATCAATATCCATATCACTCTTAAGCATAACCATACTACATTATTTTGCTATCAAGTCGGATACCCCTGACACAAACTTACTCATCTTCATCCTAGGGTTGGACACTATGTATGGAGCATCTCTTGACAACTTAGGAAACACCCAAGCATACTCTTTAACACTCATCCTACCATGGCGAAGGTTAATAAACTCAAGTATCTTAGCCTTTTTTATTTCTAAAGGGAAAAGCCTATCAATGAACCCATTCTTAAATCTTTCCCATTCCATGGTGCCTGTTTCTACTGGCCTCGCTCCTTTTCATTGACTAAACAACATTAGAGCAACATCCTTTAATTGGTAAGCGGCCCATTCCGCCTTCTCCACCGGTGTTACTCCTACAAGGTTCCATACCCTAGATATTCCATCTATAAACTCTAGAGGATCTTCTTCTCTCGGGTCGTTACATCATAACTGAAGTACAACATTCATTCCATGCATAGTCTCATATATTCATATTAGAGGTCATGTAGATGAAGTCCTTTTCACAACAATGCCATATACAATTTAACAAACATAATTGCTTCCTTCTCTAAGCCTTAGCATTCTTAGCTTGTTTATATTAGCTTTTACCCTTAAAGCCTTAGGATTTATCTCCATACTACAAGCCTTACTCTCAAGCAATGCCTCACGTGATCATCGTATATACCTAACTCTTAAGATAACCTAACCACATGCCTCATTCTTGATCAATTATAGTCATATAGGAACATATGAACTCAATGTCAATAGTACACAACCATGATCCATCATATAAGTCATAATAAAGTTAATTCATGTCTTGAAGATTTACCCTTAAAAAATTCATGTCTAGGTGATCTAATCTAAGGCAATTCATTAAGAAGATCATCAATCTTAGAAGATCACACCTAACACTCAATTTGCCTCTTTCATGACATAACCTAGACTATATCAATTTCATTATAGAATCTTAGGTTAATCAAGTATACATGTATAATTATACTTAAATCATGCAATTACATCATAATGCACTCACATCCAATCAATTGGAACAACTTGCAAAACCATCACATAATGTAAAGAGAAACAGTAGCTAGGATTGGGGGTCTCATGGATTCTTGAAGGATTTCAGTTAAAATAGTATAAAATCAGTCTTACATTTATAAATAACCATAATTCAACCTTTAGAAGTAACTTTAAAAGGAATCCATGGAGTTGAATTGAAACCCTAGCTAATTAGGTTTTCTAGATTCGAGATAAAAGATTTTGAAAGCGCTCCTTGGGTTATAGCTTCCCAAGGATGAAAACTCCCATACCTTAGGTGTAGAATCCAGCCAAATTCGTATTGCAAAGCTCCCTTCTTCAAGCTTTCCTTGATCTCTTTCTTGGTTATTTAATGGAGGTTCTAGAGAGAAGACTTTTGGAGGGGAGGTTTGTAACTTTGGGGTGATTTGAAATAATGAATTCTAAAATAGATTTTAATACTTAAAAAACCCTTAAAATACTTTAATTAATCAATAATAACCATCTCCCAACTAAACTAACTCGAAAAGGAATTTACCAAACTAACCCCTACTTGGCCGAGCCGAAGGCAGTCTACAAGTGTGTTCCACGAAACCCCCACCCACGGTCCATGGATGGGGTCACGCCCCATACTGTGGGGTCTTGATTTTAATCTGTAACATCACTCTTGTGACCTTGACCCACGGAGGCCATCCACACGGAGTGGATGGACCTACGGGGCATAAGTCCCATCCGTGGTTCACCATTTTTTGACAGCTTTTTGCTCTTAGGGGCAGCATTGGGGTTAGGCTTTAGGGTCCTCCCCAAGGACCTTTGGTTGGTCTTAGGGGGTCATACCTTGATGTTTAACCCCTAGACACCTCAATCTAAGCTCAGGAAGTCAATATACAACCTAAAACCAAACATCAAACTCAAAAGCTCTCACGTAAGGCTATAGTTTCACCTACTAGTTTCCATTAAGCTCTAACTAGGTCTTACTATTTTCCGGGTTGTTAAAAAAGACTTAACTATCATGTGCTTATACATGAAATATTCTATTAACTTGAGTACATGTACCTGCGACATGAAACACAATGTTACCATGGGGGACGTCAGTACGAAATAATATATTGAATATGTAAGGCATAAAGGATCCATATGTAAAACAAGGACTCAAGTGAAATCAAGTAATAATTTACAAATATTTGGTATAGATAAGGATAAGAGACTACCTTGGCTATGACATGTGGAATCACGTACATTACATTCACTTTTGCTTATACTTGTGGAATCATGTACATTACATTATTTACTTTAGTTTACACATCTTTACATTATAGACTATCACGACCCAGGGGTACACCCTAGACGTAACATGGCATACAAGACCCCGAGAGGCCACATATAAGTCACTTAGCTTTCATAGTCAAGATAATAGAAAATCGGTAAAAATTTTAACACTTTCAACACAATCAAAGTCTTTATAAAACGAAGTAGAAATCTCATACAACTTGTCTCAAAACCATCGAATAAAAAGATTCATTGGGACACAACTCATACAACAATGTTCAACATTAAAAATCAAAAAAACATAAGGAAATGGTTGTCAAATCCTCGAATGCTATGAGGACTCACCAATATTCAAGTCTTGCCTCTACTACTAGCCACGAGGATGAGAGTCGGGAACGAAGGACCCTACATTTGGATAAGAAATGTAGGCAGGAGTATGCGTTAGTACCAAAATGAGCTAAATATGATAGCTTACATAAACATCAACATAAACATAAGAGTTAGACAATATAAATCATAAGCATAATGAATGCACATAATAAATCATGTTAACATAAAAGGAATACTTCTCAAAGTAACCTCAAAGCATACTTATCCAAGATATGGGTAATCCTCCACTAGTCTTAATCATAATTGAAGGCAGCCTTAGCAATCATCCAAGATCATCACCTTTCATTATTATCTTAAGCTTATCTCTTATAGACATGGGGAATCACGTCCTTGCCTTCATATAAAGGCTCGTGAGTATTCGCCTCTTGCCTTACATAAAGGCTAATGGGCAGTCGCCTCTTGCCTTAGATATATGGTCATGGGTACTCGCCTCCATGTCCATCTTACGGGATTATAGGTATTCGCCTCCATGTACTTCATCATAAGACATGGGTATTCGCCTCCAAATCATTCATCATAAGATATGGGTACTCATTGATTGACGTATCTAGATGCTTTATCCAATACTAAGCGTCCACGATCGTTAAATACTAATATAACCCAACTAGTGAGTTGGGGTCGAGTCCCAAGGGAGCGGTTTGTAATCGAGAATCAAGATATAAGCAAGAAATTTGCTCAAGTCAATTATAGCTAAAGACAAAGATGAAGAAAAACAAATTAAATTAGGGGTGACACAAGTGTCAATTATAAAATGGGGGTTTTGTAATCAAAATTCAACGACAACGACAACTAAGCACGAAAATACAAATAGGGAGACAGAATTCTTGGGATGTGATAGGAATATGGGCTAACGTAAAGAACCGGGTAATTGCAATTAATAGTATATCGCTGTAAATTGGTAACTAAGCTAGACTTTAGTGCGGATAAATTATCTCCCGAACAATTTACCCTGAATCAAATCGGTTTCTCTCAAACACCAATAACAACAATTAAGCACATCCTTCTCTTTAGTCCATTCACTCTCTCGAGCTGAATGTGTGGGAGAGGGTTTAGGATTTACTCTCTCTCGAGCTAAACCCACAATGACCCAATAACCATAGACTATCGATTCAGTAGTTTTTGTTTCACAACCTCTCTCTCAAGCAAGCCAAAAACACGACGATAAAATTGTATTTGCAACTAGAACCCATTAAATTCAAACACCACTAATGAACGAAATCACCTTTAAAAAGCAAATAGACTATCAGTTAGCAATACCCAGTTGTAAATTCATCTCATATTCACATAATCACACCCCAAGAATTGACGTTTTAGCTAGACATAGTAAAGATTTAGAAATCAATACCGAAAAATATTTCCATCAAGCGGGTACGATTGATATTGTCATTTTACATGTATAAGTTGAAGAATCTTCAATACTCACTTCCGATTTCTTCGAATTGGAAATCTTCAAGTCTTCAAAGCTAAGGAGCAATGTCTCCAAAAACTGAGTTCTGAAACTGAATAATAATTTTGTTTGATATTCTAAATATGCATACTAATCTAAAAATTCAAATAAGTATTTATAGTTGTCAAAAAGTGTGCTGCGAAGGACTACTCAACGCAGTAAGTTGGGATCACCGCTCCACTCGGCGATCCGCCCTTTGGTCATTTGTATCGCCATTTTGCTTTTCCCTTCAGCATCTTTGCGTTCTGTAACTTTGGGCGATAAGGCACTGCAACGCAGAATTGTTCAGCGACTCTCCGACTACTCCTTTATCTCGATGGCTAGATTTTCTCCTTCAGAGGTTGGCACACTGGAACATTAGGTGAGACCATAGCCACTCGGCGACTCGCCTTATGGTTTAGGCGATCCTCAAGCTGTCTTTTTTTCGCTCTTTCAGCTAACTTGTTCCTTTTTGCCGAATAGTGTCTGTGCTTTGTCTCTAAATCCAAATGCCTAAAACTTAAGGCTTTACATCAGTTAGTGAGACAAAATATGCATTCGAGGACACTAAATCTATTAAAATAAAGCCCTAAATGAGTCCAATTTGTTGACTTATCAACACCCCAAACTTAAACTTTTGTTTGTCGTCAAGTAAAACTTAATTTCAGCAATTCAAACAGGATGTCTCAAACAGTGCAACACAAGACTCAATCATGAATGCATAGAAGAAGACTCAACTTAATCATGCAAGGATCAATAGTACACTCAAAGACTCAAGTTGTGACTCACCATTACCAAAGAATCTCAAGCATGCATTACTTGCTTCAAATGCAAGTTCAAGCTCAACAAAGGTCATCAAATTCCTTCACATAAAGAATGATTCCATAATCACACACAATGTTCAACAATTTAAATTTCCGGAATCAAATGCAACACTCAAACTTATAAAGATGAACACAATGCATGCTTTCACCCATAGGTTTGCCCGTGTTTTCCAATTGACATTTGTTTCAGCTCACTCAAGATCAAAAATGACTTTTCAAGGTTTGTAATGGGGTTGAGTGCAAAGGTATGGTCACTTAGGCTTAATGACTTTTATCCTCATGAAATGTGATGTGAACCACACCTTCTTTCCTTTTTTTCCTCATGTTAATTCAAGCTCAAAAGTCACCTCTCATTCATCTTACATGGACTGGTGGAAACCCCATTTTCTTTGTATTTTCACAACATTATTCCACAAATTTTTCTTTCTTTTTCTTTTTCATTCTTTTCTTCTTTTTATTTTTTTTATATGGAGGGGTTCCATGTTTCTCAAAACATGGGCAAAAAGGGACTTCTTTGCATTTTCTTGACTTGCCTTATCTTTTCACCACACCCCCAAATTAGGCTTTTGGCCTAAGTTGGTTGCTTAAACATGCCACTAATCATGAGGATTATGGGTAATGGATCAAGAAAGGTTATGTTTTCATCAAGTTTCTTCCAAGAAAAGGGTAAGGCTCCAGGGGTGTTCAATAGAGGTTCACACACTCACAAGGTAGGTGATTTCACGTATCGGGACACTACTTCCAGTTCAAGTGCCAACGATCATGAGTAATAATATAACCCAACCGAATGGGTTGGGGTCGAGTCCCAAGCAGTTAGTAGTCTAGAATAAAGTAGAAAAGCAAAATTATGTTCTAGTCAATCATAGATATAAATATTTACGAAAAAAAATATACTAAATCAAAAAGTGACAAGAATGTCAATTATCAATGGGGGATTTTGTATTCAACTCTAAACAAAAATTAAAAAAAATATAAAGATACGAGATAGGGAGATGGGATTATTGGGATGTGATAGGAATATAGGCTAAAATAAACAACCGGGTAATTGCTATTGATAGTAAATCGCTAAACATTTGTAACTAAGCTAGACTTTAGTGGGGGTAAATTTTATCTCGAACAATTTACCCCAAATCAAATCGGTTTCTCTCGAACACCGATTTGCAGCAATTAAGCACAGCTTTCGCTTTAGTACATTCACTCCCTCGAGCTGAATGTGTGGGAGATGGCTTAAGATTCACTCTCTCGAGTTGTACCCATGACAACCCAATAACCACAGACTATCGATTAAGTATTTTTGGTTTTAAAACCTCTATCTCGACCAAGCCAAAAACATGAAGTTCAAATTGTATTTGCAACTACAACCCATTAAATTCAAACACAACTATTGAACGAAATCACCTTTAAACATTAAATAGACTATCAACTAGCAATACCCAGCAGTATATTCAACCCATATTCACATAATCACACCCCAAGAATTTGGGTTTTAGCTAGACATAGTAAAGAGATAGTAATCGATACCGAAAAATGTTTCCATTAAGTGGGTACAATTGATATTGTCTTTTTACACGTCTAAGATGAAGAATATTTAATACCCACTTCCAATCTCCAAAAAGTGAGTTCTAAAACTGAAATATAATTATGTGTGATATTCTAAATATACATACTAATCTAAAAATTCAAATAAATATTTATAGTTGTCAAAAAGTGTGCAGTGAAGGACCACTCGGTGCAGTAAGTCGGGATCACCGCTCCACTCGGCAATCTTCCCTTGGGTCATTTGTATCGCCGTGTTGCTTTTGCCTTCAACATCTCCGCGTTCTGTAACTTTGGGAGATAAGGCAACACATCGCGGAACTGTTTGGAAACTCGCCGACTTCTCCTTTATCTCGCCGACTAGATTTTCTCTTTCAATGTTTCGCACAATGGAACAGAAGGTGAGACCATGGCCACTCGGTGACTAGCTTAATGGTATAGGCGATCCTCAGGCCGCCTTTTCTTCGTTCTTTCAGCTGCCTTGTTCCTTTTTGCCCAATAGTGTCCGTGCTTTGTCTCTAAATCCAAATACCTGAAACTTAGAGATTTACATCAGTTATTTAGACAAAATATGCATTCGAGGACACTAAATCTATTAAAATAAGCCCTAAATAAGTCCAATATATGGACTCATCACTCGCCTCCACATCTTGCAATAAGGTATCATGGGTATTCGCCTCCATGTCCAACATTAGGGATTAAGGGTAGTCACCTCTTATTCTCCTCTAAGGAATATGGGAAATTGCCTCATATCCTTCTTATCTAGAGGTCACGGGTAAGCACATCTTGTCTCATGTATTTCTTAGCATTTTACTCTATATTCATTTTTGTTGAGCGATCCTTTCAACCTAGAATCATTCAATGTAAGGAAGCCTTTCACATTCATACTTAAGCAATCCATGTGGGAACTATCCCTTCCACAACAATTACATCAATAATTAACAATTCATAACATACGCTTTAACCTCAACGCACTATATCTCATAATCAACATATATGCTTTAATCTCAAAGCAATTTTAATGTATCTTATCAATCCTAAAAGAATACATCTAAACCTACTAATTCACCGTTCATGGCATCAAACCCATTTACATCAATTTCAACCTAGAAACGTGGGTTAGGCATGGGTACATGTAAATTCATCCTAAAATCATGTAGCTCATAAATTCAAGCATAAAAAATCATAATCCACTCAATTGGATCAACATTCATCAAGACCCACAACATTTGAAGAAAACCCTAACTCAATTTTTGGGGAATTTCTACTTTTCAAATGGGGAATCTTGGGGACTCCATAGATGAAAGGATTCAATGGATAAAAGGTGATCAAACCTTGATATCAAAGCCCAAAAATGCTTGAGGAATGGAGACTTGGCCTTGATTTTAGTGTTAAAATCATTGATATAGGGGTCCTAGGCATGGGTTGAATGACATAGTATTAATATAATTAAAACCAGAAAAGACACAGAAACCCGTGAACTAATGTTTGTCGAACCCTTCACGAGTGGCACCATGGCCCATAGTGGTGTTCGTCCTCCCTTGAACAGTTGCTTAACTTGCCACAACTTACCCTCCAAAAACTAACTCTTGACCAAGCCATCTCCCACGACCCGTGGTGGCGTTCACGAGTTGTTATGGGACTCATGGAAGGGTCCCTCTCTTAAGCCGTTTTTGGCTAGCTCACTGCCTAGCCTTCATGCCCATGATCACGACCGGTGATCGTGGGAGGTTAGCACAACTTGGTGAAGGTTTTCCAAGCTCGCTTCCTTGGCTCTTGCCCTCTCACATAGCACTAGCTTAGCCTACAAGATTCCGAGGTGTTACATTTTCTCTTCCTTGGTAACATTCATCCTTGAATGGAATTCTAGACACCTCTCGAAAGAAAAGACTCAATACTAGCAGTCCAGCATGCATGCAATCTCATCAAAATCCACAAATCAAGGAGGAAATATGTACTCCAAGTTGCATTTTGACTTTATGGAACAAACACCCTAGATATATTCTAGGTAGCAAACACTCTAGTTTCATTTGGGCGTTATGAAACAAACTCCCTATTGGTATTTCAAGGAAAAACACCCTATTTTTATATTTGTAGTGAATGAAGAAAACATCTAGTTGCATTTTCCCCTTTGAGAACAAGCACACTACTGGTATTTTAGGGAATGGAGACTTTATAATCTTTGATTTATAGGGAATGAACACCCTTGTTTTATTTTAACCATTGGGAACAAAAATCCTAGTGGTATCTTAGGTAACTAAAACCCTATTATCTTTCATTTATAGGGAACAATAACCCTAGTTGCATATTACCTTAGGAAACAAACACACTAATGGCATTTTAGGGAATAAACACCCTATTATCCTTAATTTATATGAAAAAAGACACCCTAGATGCAACTTAGGGAACAAACACACTATTGGTTATTTAGGAAGTAAAAACCCTATTACCTTTCATTTCTAGCGTACAAATACCCTAGTTGCATTCTGACCTTATGCTGCAAATAGCCTAGTGTTATCTTAGGATCAAAGACCTTATCATCTTACATTTCTAGGGAATAAACACCCTAGTAGCATTTTAACATCTGGGAATGACCATCCTAGAGGTATCTTAGGGAACAAAAAACCTAACATTTTTCCTTTCAAGGGAACACATACCCTAGTTGCAATATTACCTTGGGTACAAACACCTAGTGGTTATTTTTTGTACAAACACCCTAACAGATTTAATTTCTAAGGAACAAACACTCTAGTTGCATTTTGGCCTTAGGGAACTGTAACACCTAGGAACTTGGTAAGTTGAATTGGCAAGGAAATTTTCAGTAATGATTGATGGTTCACATATGTATGAGCATATATATGGATCGTAGAAAGTCCTACGGTCCGTAGGAGGGCAATTGTGGAGGAGCCTTTCAACAAATCGAAAAGCTTCAGTCTCTGAACATTTCCCAAGGACCAATAGCATTGTCCGTATGAGGATAATAACACTCAAATTACCCAAAAATAATCAAAATAGTAGGCTTTCGTTTTCAGAAAAAATACCCTACTAAGTGTAACATCCCGAATTTGTAAAGAGGCAATATTGCAGAATTAGGACTTACAGGTGCAATCTACGAGGGCCAACCACAACCCATGGGTTGACCCACGGACCGTACATGGGGCAGTGGGTAGGCAACCTTAGAAGTTGGTCCAGCCCATAGACCGCGGTGGGACCTACGTGCTGTAGGTTAGTCCATGCCCCGTGGTCCATGCAACTGTCGATGGCCAAAAGTCTCAGAGCAAACGACGGCTGACCAGGACGGACCGTAGGTCCATCCACGATCCATCGGTCGTGGTCTCCTGGGTCAAGACCTGGTGGTTATTTTAGGGGCTTCAGGGTCTATTATGGTTTTAATTGGAATTAAGTGGTGTATTTTGTCTACATCTAGACCACATAAATCACTCAACTAAGTCATTCTCTCAAATCCCAAAAGAAATCCCAAAATTCCTCTAAATAATACTCTCTCTTAAAGGAAGAAGAAGAAGGAAGAAGAGGAAGTTAGGTCAAGTTAAAGTCTCCAATCTTCCAGCCTCTTCGGGCATTCTGACTAAGGTGTGATGGCTTTTCATCCATGTGATCCTTCCTCCCATGGAGTCCCCTAGAATTCCCCCAATTGATGAAGAATTCCCCAATTCAAGCTAGGGTATTGCCTGGCGATGCTGCTGTGTGGTTTAATGTGTTCCTACAAAGATTTTTTCTAGTGTCTAAGAAGCTGAAACACAAAGATAAACCCAACAATTTTGTAGCACTACCTAGAGAGTATGCGTAACAACCCTCAAAATGAAGTAGGATAAAGTAGAGCCTCACATGGGTTTTATGCATTTATAACTTGTCAAAATAATGAAGAATAGCCTTTTAAGTCAGTTTTAAAGAGTTTGGCAGTCAAACATCAAGGGACTACCAAGAATTTGGAAATTGTTCTAGTATGTAGTTGATGTTTTTATGTGTTGTTTGCAGTCTAAAATTAGTGCAGGTGACCCTAGTGTCTTAATAAATATTTTTAGGGTCAAAACGTTCGGATACGATGCCTCGGGGGCCACCCTAAGGGTCCCCGAGGAGGACCCCAACCTTGGCCAAGCAAGCTGCCAAGGCAGCTTGAGATTGTGCTTGGAGGGAGCATGTCCGCGTCGCGGACTAGCTCTACCAAAGGCCAAAAGTTAGGTCCGCATCGCGGACATGTCACAGACTCTACTGTCTCAAATTTAATTTATGAAAAACTTGTGGGAACACCTCCGTGTCGCGAGCTTGTTTACCAACGAAATCTGCGAAAATAAAACTCAAGTTTGACTTGTTTAAAAGGTCCAACTAAGTGAGGGGTACTTTGGGTACTTTGGGGAATTATTATAAATGGTTATTCTACCTATTTTATGGTATTTTAAGTTGGTTAAAATCCCAAAAGCTAAAATTAGACCCATTCTTCAAATTGAACCTTCCCTCTCAAAATAGATTCTCTGAAAAACTCCATTGAAGACCCTGATGAAGCTCAAGCTAGAAGATGGGTTTTCAACTTATTTCTTCTTCAATTTCATGGGTATTAAATAATTAAGGTATGGTGACTCTTTATTCTTGAATAACCTCTCATTCAAGGAGTTCTATCAAAGATTTTCAAAAGTGATTCAAAGACCAAAATTCCCAATTTTCAATCTAAACATGGGTTCCTCTTCAAACGATTTTGCAAATCATTCTATTGATGAATTAATGTGGAAATAATGTTTTTAAGACAATTTTCAAAGGAATTCTTGAAGAACCCATGATCCCCAAATTCTCAAAAATGGGCCTATGATGTGGTCTTTGTGAATATGATTTCTATTGGTGATATTATGTTTAGACTAGATTGTATTGATATTTCCTATGATTATGTATACTTATTCATGTTTAATTGTTGGTATATTGATGAGTTGAGAATTATGGCCTTATGGGCAAAGTTATGGGTTGATCCCTTTGTTTATAGAATGGTACTTAGATTATGTTTATTTTATTTAATTACATTGTTGATTCCTATTGCCATCTATGTCAATTGAATATGAATTGATGAAGATTGATCCATGGTGATCATGGCTTGGAAAATTGGTAAGTTGACCTAACTTCTAGTCTATAGTATGAGAATTGATTTTGTGTAGTTTGATCCACTTATGGTGGAGGTGTTTACTTCTTGTCTATCTATGCATGTTGAGATCATGGCCTTAAAGGCAATAGATGGGAAGTGAATTGATGGTTATGATGCATATGTTTGTGAAGTTATGCTATGCAGGTTATATATGAAATCCTCAATGCTAGCATGATGTTTAAAGTGTGTTGATGATGAGGAGTATAATATGAATGATAATGTTATGGATAAGGTGTGGTCTACAAGATTGATTATGTTAAGTATTATTATGGAATGACCCTTACCTGTATGACCCGTATATGAATGTGTGATCATATACATGTTAGGAGTACCTATTCAATGTTGAATGTGTCCTTGTCTCCTGTGATGAAGTGTGGCTGTGTGGTCTAGAATCCCTATGGGCTTTATATGTGAATTGCTCATGAATTGGGGACATTGTGAATGTGTTGTGATCCCTTTAAGGGACGAACATTCAATATCAATGTTGTTGCTATTATGTCACTATGAGGACCAATATGCAAACACACACTCTACATGTATAGCTATGAATATGATGTGTTATGGTGTCTATTGAAAGGTTAACTCTTATATTAACCCTTACATCTTATTATGCATGCAAAGTGTATGATTAGCAAGGTATGAATATGTGTTGTATGAAGGTGTTTATGTGAAAGGCTTTCTCACATATGTACACACACATGAATGAATGAATAAGGTCTATGATAAGCTAGTGAAAGTGAGTCTCTTGAAAGGTTTCCTCAATTGTACTTTAAACTAGACTATGCTATGAATATGGTATGATTATGTGAAAGGTCATTCTCACATAATGTAGGTTCTGTGATGAAAGGTCATTCTCATCTTAGAAACCTTTGAGCTATATGATATGACGGATTAAGTCCGTAAAGCCTATTTTATGAAATAATGTTAAATAAAGGCTTAAAGATGTTTAAAAAAAGGGAGTTGGATCTCAGCACCGAGTGAACATGAAAAATGAGAGTGGGGCTTCACGTTTAGCAAGTCCGGCTTCCCACAAGAGAACCTTCACGTTTAGCAAGTTCGGGTTCCCAACATAGATGTTATCTCATGAGCTGGAAACCTCAACGCTTAGTAAGTCAAGGTTTTCTAGAAGCAATGTCCTTGTTCCATAACTACGTGTCCCCGTAGGTATTAGTTTACCGGATCCACTAGATAGCTATTATGTATGTAGGTCCTACTTTGGCAAGTAGTACCCTCTTTTTTCGGTGTGGGAGTAGAACACCGGATTCCATGTAGCTCACATGGTCTATGTTGGTTATGGCAATGTCTTCCTAAAGTTAAGAAATGAACTAAGATAAGATTATGAACTCTAGTCATGATTTCTTGAAGAGTTATTTAGTGTAGGTAAGACTATGGACCTTACTTATGCATTGCACAAGTGAACTGTAAGGGAGGCTATGACTAGGCTCTTTATGTAATGAAGACTATGGTCTATGTATGTTAATATGAAAGCATGTTAAGGTTGATTTTACGTATGTCAAGACATGAAGCATGATTATGCGTGTGAATTACACTTGTGACTTCTTAATGGGTTTGCTTAGTATATGTGGAGGTATGGGACTCCATGTGTACATTGCACAAGTGAGTTTGTGAAGGGGTTGTGAGGGTGGTTTACCTATGATATGAACTAAATGGGTTATGACTAATGATGTAGTAAAGGAATGAGTCCTTATATGATGTTATGAAGTATGTTGGTCTTATGTCTAATGTTAAATGAAGATGTTATGACTTGTTGAATATGATGTGCCTAGTCTATGGTGGCTTCCTAAGAACACTTGGTGTGAGTAGTATTATGGGATGCTACTTGCACATTCCACTAGTGTGACTTGGGGCTTGTCTTAGTTGATGGTTCATATGTGAAAACTATGTCGTATGGCGTGCTTATGACTCTATGAATAAATGTGGTTGGATTGATGAAGGCTATATGTAAGTTCACCCTTTGTAACCTTAAGGTGATACATTGCACCTAATATTCCCTAAGGGTTGCTTGAGGAAATGAGTTAAGATAAAGAGGAAGGTAATGTATTGTATGCATTGAATGTGCCTAAAATGTTATAATTGGCTCTATGTGCTATTATGAATGGTTTCCGTGTGTATGATGATGCATGTGGTTTATATGGTGCCTATTGTACTAAATGTTCATGATGTTTTTCTACAAAGGCATGATGGATGGTTTCCAACTAATTGTCCTTTTAAAAGCATGTTTTGCATGGTTATCATACTTAGTGCATTCTTGTACTAACACCATTCTTCTTCATCTTTTTACA